>CAKAOJ020000334.1:35000-72500 GCA_916701645.2 Sebastolobus alascanus | reverse complement strand
AGACTACTGAGGGGAGGGGAGGAGACTACTGAGGGAGGAGGAGACTGCTGAGAGGAGGAGGAGACCTACTGAGGGAGGAGGAGACTGCTGAGGAGGAGGAGACTACTGAGGGAGGAGGAGACTACTGAGGGAGGAGGAGACTACTGAGGGAGGAGGAGACTACTGAGGGAGGAGGAGACTGCTGAGGGAGGAGGAGACTACTGAGGGAGGAGGAGACTGCTGAGGGAGGAGGAGACTACTGAGGGAGGAGACTACTGAGGGAGGAGACTGCTGAGGGAGGAGGAGACTACTGAGGGAGGAGGAGACTGCTGAGGGAGGAGACTGCTGAGGGAGGAGACTGCTGAGGGAGGAGGAGACTGCTGAGGGAGGAGGAGACTACTGAGGGAGGAGGAGACTACTGAGGGAGGAGGAGACTAAAGAGGGAGGAGGAGACTACTGAGGGAGGAGGAGACTACTGAGGGAGGAGGAGACTACTGAGGGAGGAGGAGACTACTGAGGGAGGAGGAGACTACTGAGGGAGGAGGAGACTACTGAGGGAGGAGGAGACTACTGAGGAGGAGGAGACTACTGAGGGAGGAGGAGACTGCTGAGGGAGGAGGAGACTACTGAGGGAGGAGGAGACTACTGAGGGAGGAGGAGACTACTGAGGGAGGAGGAGACTGCTGAGGGAGGAGGAGACTACTGAGGGAGGAGGAGACTGCTGAGGGAGGAGGAGACTACTGAGGGAGGAGGAGACTACTGAGGGAGGAGGAGACTACTGAGGGAGGAGGAGACTACTGAGGGAGGAGGAGACTACTGAGGGAGGAGGAGACTACTGAGGGAGGAGGAGACTACTGAGGGAGGAGGAGACTACTGAGGGAGGAGGAGACTACTGAGGGAGGAGGAGACTACTGAGGGAGGAGGAGACTACTGAGGGAGGAGGAGACTACTGAGGGAGGAGGAGACTACTGAGGGAGGAGGAGACTACTGAGGGAGGAGGAGACTACTGAGGGAGGAGGAGACTACTGAGGGAGGAGGAGACTACTGAGGGAGGAGGAGACTACTGAGGGAGGAGGAGACTACTGAGGGAGGAGGAGACTACTGAGGGAGGAGGAGACTACTGAGGGAGGAGGAGACTACTGAGGGAGGAGGAGACTACTGAGGGAGGAGGAGACTACTGAGGGAGGAGGAGACTACTGAGGGAGGAGGAGACTACTGAGGGAGGAGGAGACTACTGAGGGAGGAGGAGACTACTGATGGAGGAGGAGACTACTGAGGGAGGAGGAGACTACTGAGGGAGGAGGAGACTGCTGAGGGAGGAGGAGACTACTGAGGGAGGAGGAGACTACTGAGGGAGGAGGAGACTACTGAGGGAGGAGGAGACTACTGAGGGAGGAGACTACTGAGGGAGGAGGAGACTACTGAGGGAGGAGGAGACTACTGAGGGAGGAGGAGACTACTGAGGGAGGAGGAGACTACTGAGGGAGGAGGAGACTACTGAGGGAGGAGGAGACTACTGAGGGAGGAGGAGACTACTGAGGGAGGAGGAGACTACTGAGGGAGGAGGAGACTACTGAGGGAGGAGGAGACTACTGAGGGAGGAGACTACTGAGGGAGGAGGAGACTACTGAGGGAGGAGGAGACTACTGAGGGAGGAGACTGCTGAGGGAGGAGGAGACTACTGAGGGAGGAGGAGACTACTGAGGGAGGAGGAGACTACTGAGGGAGGAGGAGACTACTGAGGGAGGAGGAGACTACTGAGGGAGGAGACTACTGAGGGAGGAGGAGACTACTGAGGGAGGAGGAGACTACTGAGGGAGGAGGAGACTACTGAGGGAGGAGGAGACTACTGAGGGAGGAGGAGACTACTGAGGGAGGAGGAGACTACTGAGGGAGGAGGAGACTACTGAGGGAGGAGGAGACTACTGAGGGAGGAGGAGACTGCTGAGGGAGGAGGAGACTACTGAGGGAGGAGGAGACTACTGAGGGAGGAGGAGACTACTGAGGGAGGAGGAGACTACTGAGGGAGGAGGAGACTACTGAGGGAGGAGGAGACTACTGAGGGAGGAGGAGACTGCTGAGGGAGGAGGAGACTGCTGAGGGAGGAGGAGACTACTGAGGGAGGAGGAGACTGCTGAGGGAGGAGACTGCTGAGGGAGGAGGAGACTACTGAGGGAGGAGGAGACTACTGAGGGAGGAGGAGACTGCTGAGGGAGGAGGAGACTACTGAGGGAGGAGGAGACTACTGAGGGAGGAGGAGACTACTGAGGGAGGAGGAGACTACTGAGGGAGGAGGAGACTGCTGAGGGAGGAGGAGACTACTGAGGGAGGAGGAGACTGCTGAGGGAGGAGGAGACTACTGAGGGAGGAGGAGACTACTGAGGGAGGAGGAGACTGCTGAGGGAGGAGGAGACTACTGAGGGAGGAGACTACTGAGGGAGGAGGAGACTACTGAGGGAGGAGGAGACTACTGAGGGAGGAGGAGACTACTGAGGGAGGAGGAGACTACTGAGGGAGGAGGAGACTACTGAGGGAGGAGGAGACTACTGAGGGAGGAGGAGACTACTGAGGAGGAGGAGGAGACTACTGAGGGAGGAGACTACTGAGGGAGGAGGAGACTGCTGAGGGAGGAGGAGACTACTGAGGGAGGAGGAGACTACTGAGGGAGGAGGAGACTACTGAGGGAGGAGGAGACTACTGAGGGAGGAGGAGACTACTGAGGGAGGAGACTACTGAGGGAGGAGGAGACTACTGAGGGAGGAGACTACTGAGGGAGGAGGAGACTACTGAGGGAGGAGGAGACTACTGAGGGAGGAGGAGACTGCTGAGGGAGGAGGAGACTACTGAGGGAGGAGGAGACTACTGAGGGAGGAGGAGACTACTGAGGGAGGAGACTTCTGAGGGAGGAGGAGACTGCTGAGGGAGGAGGAGACTACTGAGGGAGGAGGAGACTACTGAGGGAGGAGGAGACTACTGAGGGAGGAGGAGACTACTGAGGGAGGAGGAGACTGCTGAGGGAGGAGGAGACTACTGAGGGAGGAGGAGACTACTGAGGGAGGAGGAGACTACTGAGGGAGGAGGAGACTACTGAGGGAGGAGGAGACTACTGAAGGAGGAGGAGACTGCTGAGGGAGGAGGAGACTACTGAGGGAGGAGGAGACTACTGAGGGAGGAGGAGACGGCTGGATAACGCTAGATAGCTAACGCCTGCTCTCCTCCCGGTGAAGTAGTGTCCTCCAGGTGAAGTAGTCTCCTCCCAGTGAAGTCGTCTCCTCCCGGTGAAGTAGTCTCCTCCCGGTGAAGTAGTCTCCTCCCGGTGAAGGGTGAAGTAGTCTCCTCCCGGTGAAGTAGTCTCCTCCCGGTGAAGTCGTCTCCTCCCGGTGAAGTAGTGTCCTCCCGGTGAAGTACTCTCCTCCCGGTGAAGTAGTGTCCTCCCGGTGAAGTAGTGTCCTCCAGGTGAAGTAGTGTCCTCCGGGTGAAGTAGTCTCCTCCCGGTGAAGTAGTGTCCTCCCGGTGAAGTAGTCTCCTCCCGGTGAAGTAGTGTCCTCCGGGTGAAGTAGTCTCCTCCCGGTGAAGTAGTGTCCTCCCGGTGAAGTAGTCTCCTCCCGGTGAAGTAGTGTCCTCCCGGTGAAGTAGTGTCCCCCAGGTGAAGTAGTGTCCTCCGGGTGAAGTAGTCTCCTCCCGGTGAAGTAGTGTCCTCCGGGTGAAGTAGTCTCCTCCCGGTGAAGTAGTGTCCTCCAGGTGAAGTAGTGTCCTCCGGGTGAAGTAGTCTCCTCCCGGTGAAGTAGTGTCCTCCGGGTGAAGTAGTCTCCTCCCGGTGAAGTAGTGTCCTCCCGGTGAAGTAGTCTCCTCCCGGTGAAGTAGTGTCCTCCAGGTGAAGTAGTGTCCTCCAGGTGAAGTAGTGTCCTCCAGGTGAAGTAGTGTCCTCCAGGTGAAGTAGTGTCCTCCCGGTGAAGTAGTGTCCTCCAGGTGAAGTAGTGTCCTCCCGGTGAAGTCGTCTCCCCCCTTGAAGTAGTCTCCTCCCGGTGAAGTAGTCTCCCGGTGAAGGGTGAAGTAGTCTCCTCCCGGTGAAGTAGTCTCCTCCCGGTGAAGTATTGTCCTCCGGGTGAAGTAGTCTCCTCCCGGTGAAGTAGTGTCCTCCAGGTGAAGTAGTGTCCTCCGGGTGAAGTAGTCTCCTCCCGGTGAAGTAGTGTCCTCCGGGTGAAGTAGTCTCCTCCCGGTGAAGTAGTGTCCTCCCGGTGAAGTAGTCTCCTCCCGGTGAAGTAGTGTCCTCCAGGTGAAGTAGTGTCCTCCAGGTGAAGTAGTGTCCTCCAGGTGAAGTAGTGTCCTCCAGGTGAAGTAGTGTCCTCCCGGTGAAGTAGTGTCCTCCAGGTGAAGTAGTGTCCTCCCGGTGAAGTCGTCTCCCCCGTTGAAGTAGTCTCCTCCCGGTGAAGTAGTCTCCCGGTGAAGGGTGAAGTAGTCTCCTCCCGGTGAAGTAGTCTCCTCCCGGTGAAGTCGTCTCCTCCCGGTGAAGTAGTGTCCTCCCGGTGAAGTCGTCTCCTCCCGGTGAAGTAGTGTCCTCCCGGTGAAGTACTCTCCTCCCGGTGAAGTAGTGTCCTCCCGGTGAAGTAGTGTCCTCCAGGTGAAGTAGTGTCCTCCCGGTGAAGTAGTCTCCTCCCGGTGAAGTAGTGTCCTCCCGGTGAAGTCGTCTCCTCCCGGTGAAGTAGTCTCCTCCCGGTGAAGTCGTCTCCTCCCGGTGAAGTAGTGTCCTCCCGGTGAAGTAGTGTCCTCTCGGTGAAGTAGTGTCCTCCAGGTGAAGTAGTCTCCTCCCGGTGAAGTAGTGTCCTCCCGGTGAAGTACTCTCCTCCCGGTGAAGTAGTGTCCTCCCGGTGAAGTACTCTCCTCCCGGTGAAGTAGTGTCCTCCCGGTGAAGTCGTCTCCTCCCGGTGAAGTAGTCTCCTCCCGGTGAAGTAGTCTCCTCCCGGTGAAGGGTGAAGTAGTCTCCTCCCGGTGAAGTAGTCTCCTCCCGGTGAAGTAGTGTCCTCCCGGTGAAGTAGTGTCCTCCCGGTGAAGTAGTGTCCTCCCGGTGAAGTAGTGTCCTCCCGGTGAAGAAATGGAAAAATAAAGAAAAAAATACCACAATATTAAACTAAAAACTAAGATATGAAAATGAAACCATAAAAGATATTAATAAAAAATAAAAAAAAAAATAAAAAAAAAAATTCCACAACTTAAACTAAGAAATGAAAACGAAACCATAAAAGATATTAATAAAAAATAATAATAAAAAAAAAAAATACCACAATATTATACTAAAAACTAAGAAATGAAAACGAAACCATAAAAGATATTAATAAAAAATTAAAAAAAAATAAAATAAAAAATACCACAACTTAAACTAAAAACTAAGAAATGAAAATAAAACCATAAAAGATATTAATAAAAAATTAATGATAAAAAATAAAAAAAATAAAAAATAAAAAATACCACAACTTAAACTAAAAACTAAGAAATGAAAACGAAACCATTATAAATATTGATAAAAATTGAAAAAAAAAAAAAAAAAAAAAATACCACAACATTGAACTAAAAACTAAGAAATGAAAACGAAACCATAAAAGATATTAATAAAAAATTAAAAAAAAAAAAATTAAAAATACCTCAACTTAAACTAAAAACTAAGAAATGAAAACGAAACCATAAAAGATATTAATAAAAAATTAAAAAAAAAATACCAAAATATTGAACTAAAACCTAAGAAATGAAAACGAAACCATAAAAGATATTAATAAAAAAAAAAATTAAAAAAAAAATTATCCCCAATATTATACTAAAAACTAAGAAAAGAAAACGAAACCATAATAGATATTAATAAAAAATGAAAAAAAAAAAAAAAAAAAAAATACCACAACTTTAAACTAAAAACCAAGAAATGAAAATGAAACCATAAAAGATATTAATAAAAAAAATAAAAATAAATTAAAAAAAAAAATACCACAATATTATACTAAAAACTAAGAAATGAAAACGAAACCATAAAAGATATTAATAAAAAAAACAAAAAAACAAAACAAAACACAATATTATAATAAAAACTAAGAAATGAAAACGAAACCATTATAAATATTGATAAAATTGAAAAAAAAAAAAAAAATACCACAACATTGAACTAAAAACTAAGAAATGAAAATGAAACTATAAAAGATATTAATAAAGAATGAAAAAAAAAAAAAAATACCACAATATTATACTAAAAACTAAGAAATGAAAACGAAACCATAAAAGATATTAATAAAAAATAAAAAAAAAATAAAATTAAAAATACCACAACTTAAACTAAAAACTAAGAAATGAAAACGAAACCATAAAAGATATTAATAAAAAAAAAAAAATAAATAAAAAAAAAAAATACCACAATATTATACTAAAAACTAAGAAAAGAAAACGAAACCATAATAGATATTAATAAAAAATTTAAAAAAAAAAAATTAAAAAAATACCACAATATTATACAAAAAACTAAGAAATGAAAACGAAACCATTATAAATATTGATAAAAATTGAAAAAAAAAATACCACAACATTGAACTAAAAACTAAGAAATGAAAACGAAACCATAAAAGATATTAATAAAAAATTTAAAAAAAAAAATTTAAAAAAATACCACAATATTATACAAAAAACTAAGAAATGAAAACGAAACCATTATAAATATTGATAAAAATTGAAAAAAAAAATACCACAACTTAAACTAAAAACTAAGAAATGAAAACGAAACCATAAAAGATATTAATAAAAAAAATAAAAATAAATAAAAAAAAAAAATACCACAATATTATACTAAAAACTAAGAAATGAAAACGAAACCATAAAAGATATTAATAAAAAAAATAAAAATAAATAAAAAAAAAAAATACCACAATATTATACTAAAAACTAAGAAATGAAAACGAAACCATAAAAGATATTAATAAAAAATAAAAAAAAAAATAAAAAAAAAAATTCCACAACTTAAACTAAGAAATGAAAACGAAACCATAAAAGATATTAATAAAAAATAATAATAAAAAAAAAAAATACCACAATATTATACTAAAAACTAAGAAATGAAAACGAAACCATAAAAGATATTAATAAAAAATTAAAAAAAAATAAAATAAAAAATACCACAACTTAAACTAAAAACTAAGAAATGAAAATAAAACCATAAAAGATATTAATAAAAAATTAATGATAAAAAATAAAAAAAATAAAAAATAAAAAATACCACAACTTAAACTAAAAACTAAGAAATGAAAACGAAACCATTATAAATATTGATAAAAATTGAAAAAAAAAAAAAAAAAAAAAATACCAAAAAATTTAACTAAAAACTAAGAAATGAAAACGAAACCATAAAAGATATTAATAAAAAATAATAATAAAAAAAAAAAATACCACAATATTATACTAAAAACTAAGAAATGAAAACGAAACCATAAAAGATATTAATAAAAAATAAAAAAAAAATAAAATAAAAAATACCACAACTTAAACTAAAAACTAAGAAATGAAAATAAAACCATAAAAGATATTAATAAAAAATTAATGATAAAAAATAAAAAAAATAAAAAATAAAAAATACCACAACTTAAACTAAAAACTAAGAAATGAAAACGAAACCATTATAAATATTGATAAAAATTGAAAAAAAAAAAAAAAAAAAAAATACCACAACATTGAACTAAAAACTAAGAAATGAAAACGAAACCATAAAAGATATTAATAAAAAATTAAAAAAAAAAAAAATTAAAAATACCTCAACTTAAACTAAAAACTAAGAAATGAAAACGAAACCATAAAAGATATTAATAAAAAAAAAAATTAAAAAAAAAATTATCCCCAATATTATACTAAAAACTAAGAAAAGAAAACGAAACCATAATAGATATTAATAAAAAATGAAAAAAAAAATAAAAAAAAAAATACCACAACTTTAAACTAAAAACCAAGAAATGAAAATGAAACCATAAAAGATATTAATAAAAAAAATAAAAATAAATTAAAAAAAAAAATACCACAATATTATACTAAAAACTAAGAAATGAAAACGAAACCATAAAAGATATTAATAAAAAAAAACAAAAAAAAAAACAAAACACAATATTATAATAAAAACTAAGAAATGAAAACGAAACCATTATAAATATTGATAAAATTGAAAAAAAAAAAAAAAATACCACAACATTGAACTAAAAACTAAGAAATGAAAATGAAACTATAAAAGATATTAATAAAGAATGAAAAAAAAAAAAAAATACCACAATATTATACTAAAAACTAAGAAATGAAAACGAAACCATAAAAGATATTAATAAAAAATTAAAAAAAAATAAAATTAAAAATACCACAACTTAAACTAAAACTAAGAAATGAAAACGAAACCATAAAAGATATTAATAAAAAAAAAAAAAATAAATAAAAAAAAAAAATACCACAATATTATACTAAAAACTAAGAAAAGAAAACGAAACCATAATAGATATTAATAAAAAAATTTAAAAAATAAAATAAAAAAAAATACCACAATATTATACTAAAAACTAAGAAAAGAAAACGAAACCATAATAGATATTAATAAAAAATTGAAAAAAAAAAAATTGAAAAAATACCACAATATTATACAAAAAACTAAGAAATGAAAACGAAACCATTATAAATATTGATAAAAATTGAAAAAAAAAAATACCACAACATTGAACTAAAAACTAAGAAATGAAAACGAAACCATAAAAGATATTAATAAAAAATTTAAAAAAAAAAAAAATTAAAAATACCACAACTTAAACTAAAAACTAAGAAATGAAAATGAAACCATAAAAGATATTAATAAAAAAAATAAAAATAAATAAAAAAAAAAAATACCACAATATTATACTAAAAACTAAGAAATGAAAACGAAACCATAAAAGATATTAATAAAAAATTTAAAAAAAATAAAATTAAAAATACCACACCTTAAACTAAAAACTAAGAAATGAAAACGAAACCATAAAAGATATTAATAAAAAATTTAAAAAAAATAATAAAAAATACCACAATATTACACTAAAAACTAAGAAATGAAAACGAAACCATTATAAATATTGAAAAAAATTGAAAAAAATAAAATAAAAAAAAATACCACAACATTTAACTAAAAACTAAGAAATGAAAACGAAACCATAAAAGATATTAATAAAAAAAAAAAAAAAAAAAATATACCACAATATTATACTAAAAACTAAGAAAAGAAAACGAAACCATAATAGATATTAATAAAAAATGAAAAAAAAAAATGAAAAAAATACCTCAATATTATACTAAAAACTAAGAAAAGAAAACGAAACCATAAAAGATATTAATAAAAAATAAAAAAAAAAAAAATTAAAAATACCACAACTTAAACTAAAAACTAAGAAATGAAAACGAAACCATTATAAATATTGATAAAAATTGAAAAAATAAAAATAAAAAAAAAATACCACAATATTATACTAAAAACTAAGAAATGAAAACGAAACCATTATAAATATTGATAAAAATTGAAAAAAAAAAAAAATACCACAACTTTAAACTAAAAACTAAGAAATGAAAATGAAACCATAAAAGATATTAATAAAAAAAAAAAAAAAAAAAAAATAAATAAAAAATACCACAATATTATACTAAAAACTAATATATGAAAACGAAACCATAAAATATATTAATAAAAAAAAAAATACCAAAATATTATACTAAACACTAATAAAATAAAACGAAACCATAATATATATTAATAAAAAATTAATAAAAAAAAAATTAAAAAAAATACCACAATATTATACTAAAAACTAAGAAATGAAAACGAAACCATTATAAATATTGATAAAAATTGAAAAAAAAAAAATACCACAACATTGAACTAAAAACTAAGAAATGAAAACGAAACCATAAAAGATATTAATAAAGAATTAAAAAAAAAAAAAAAATACCACAATATTATACTAAAAACTAAGAAATGAAAACGAAACCATTATAAATATTGATAAAAATTGAAAAAATAAAAATAAAAAAAAAATAGCACAACATTGAACAAAAAACTAAGAAAAGAAAACGAAACCATAATAGATATTAATAAAAAATGAATAAAAAAAAATACCACAACTTTAAACTAAAAACCAAGAAATGAAAATGAAACCATAAAAGATATTAATAAAAAAAAAAAAAAAAAAAAAAAAAAAAATACCACAACTTAAACTAAAAACTAAGAAATGAAAACGAAACCATAAAAGATATTAATAAAAAAAAATAAAAAAAAAAAAAAAAAAAAAAAACACAATATTATACTAAAAACTAAGAAATGAAAACGAAACCATTATAAATATTGATAAAAATTGAAAAAAATAAAATAAAAAAAAATACCACAATATTATACTAAAAACTAAGAAATGAAAACGAAACCATTATAAATATTGATAAAAATTGAAAAAAAAAAATACCACAACATTGAACTAAAAACTAAGAAATGAAAACGAAACCATAAAAGATATTAATAAAAAATTTAAAAAAAAAAAAAATTAAAAATACCACAACTTAAACTAAAAACTAAGAAATGAAAATGAAACCATAAAAGATATTAATAAAAAAAATAAAAATAAATAAAAAAAAAAAATACCACAATATTATACTAAAAACTAAGAAATGAAAACGAAACCATAAAAGATATTAATAAAAAATTTAAAAAAAATAAAATTAAAAATACCACACCTTAAACTAAAAACTAAGAAATGAAAACGAAACCATAAAAGATATTAATAAAAAATTTAAAAAAAATAATAAAAAATACCACAATATTACACTAAAAACTAAGAAATGAAAACGAAACCATTATAAATATTGAAAAAAATTGAAAAAAATAAAATAAAAAAAAATAACACAACATTTAACTAAAAACTAAGAAATGAAAACGAAACCATAAAAGATATTAATAAAAAAAAAAAAAAAAAAAATATACCACAATATTATACTAAAAACTAAGAAAAGAAAACGAAACCATAATAGATATTAATAAAAAATGAAAAAAAAAAATGAAAAAAATACCTCAATATTATACTAAAAACTAAGAAAAGAAAACGAAACCATAAAAGATATTAATAAAAAATAAAAAAAAAAAAAATTAAAAATACCACAACTTAAACTAAAAACTAAGAAATGAAAACGAAACCATTATAAATATTTATAAAAATTGAAAAAATAAAAATAAAAAAAAAATACCACAATATTATACTAAAAACTAAGAAATGAAAACGAAACCATTATAAATATTGATAAAAATTGAAAAAAAAAAAAAATACCACAACTTTAAACTAAAAACTAAAAAATGAAAATGAAACCATAAAAGATATTAATAAAAAAAAAAAAAAAAAAAAAATAAATAAAAAATACCACAATATTATACTAAAAACTAAGATATGAAAACGAAACCATAAAAGATATTAATAAAAAAAAAAATACCACAATATTATACTAAACACTAAGAAAAGAAAACGAAACCATAATATATATTAATAAAAAATGAATAAAAAAAAAATTAAAAAAAATACCACAATATTATACTAAAAACTAAGAAATGAAAACGAAACCATTATAAATATTGATAAAAATTGAAAAAAAAAAAATACCACAACATTGAACTAAAAACTAAGAAATGAAAACGAAACCATAAAAGATATTAATAAAGAATGAAAAAAAAAAAAAAAATACCACAATATTATACTAAAAACTAAGAAATGAAAACGAAACCATTATAAATATTGATAAAAATTGAAAAAATAAAAATAAAAAAAAAATAGCACAACATTGAACAAAAAACTAAGAAAAGAAAACGAAACCATAATAGATATTAATAAAAAATGAATAAAAAAAAATACCACAACTTTAAACTAAAAACCAAGAAATGAAAATGAAACCATAAAAGATATTAATAAAAAAAAAAAAAAAAAAAAAAAAAAAAATACCACAACTTAAACTAAAAACTAAGAAATGAAAACGAAACCATAAAAGATATTAATAAAAAAAAATAAAAAACAAAAAAACAAAAAAAAACACAATATTATACTAAAAACTAAGAAATGAAAACGAAACCATTATAAATATTGATAAAAATTGAAAAAAATAAAATAAAAAAAAATACCACAATATTATACTAAAAACTAAGAAATGAAAACGAAACCATAAAAGATATTAATAAAAAAAAAATACCACAATATTATACTAAAAACTAAGAAAAGAAAACGAAACCATAAAAGATATTAATAAAAAATAAAAAATAAAAAAAAAATACCACAATATTATACTAAAAACTAAGAAATGAAAACGAAACCATAAAAGATATTAATAAAAAATAAAAAATAAAAAATAACAAAAAAAACACCACAATATTATACTAAAAACTAAGAAATGAAAACGAAACCATAAAAGATATTAATAAAAAAAAAATACCACAATATTATACTAAAAACTAAGAAATGAAAACGAAACCATAAAAGATATTAATAAAAAATAAAAAAAAAATACCACAATATTATACTAAAAACTAAGAAATGAAAACGAAACCATAAAAGATATTAATAAAAAATAAAAAATAAAAAAAAAATACCACAATATTATACTAAAAACTAAGAAATGAAAACGAAACCATAAAAGATATTAATAAAAAAAAAAAAAAAAAAAAAAAAATACCACAACTTAAACTAAAAACTAAGAAATGAAAACGAAACCATTATAAATATTGATAAAAAAAAAAAAAAAAAAAAAAAAAAAAATACCACAATATTATACTAAAAACTAAGAAATGAAAACGAAACCATAAAAGATATTAATAAAAAAAATTTAAAAAAAATACCAAAATATTATACCAAAAACTAAGATATGAAAATGAAACCATGAAAGATATTAATAAAAAAAAATAAATAAATAAAAAAAAAAAAAACCACAATATTATACTAAAAACTAAGATATGAAAATGAAACCATAAAAGATATTAATAAAAAACATTAAAAAAAATACCACAATATTATACTAAAAACTAAGAAATGAAAACGAAACCATAAAAGATATTAATAAAAAAAATTAAAAAAAATACCACAATATTATACTAAAAACTAAGAAATGAAAACGAAACCATTATAAATATTGATAAAAAAAAATAAAAAAAAATACCACAATATTATACTGAAAACTAAAAAATGAAAACGAAACCATAAAAGATATTAATAAAAAATGAATAAAAAAAAAAAAAAAAAAAATACCACAACTTAAACTAAAAACTAAGATATGAAAATGAAACCATAAAAGATATTAATAAAAAATGAATAAAAAAAAAAAAAAAAAAAATTCCACAACTTAAACTAAAAACTAAGAAATGGAAACGAAACCATAAAAGATATTAATAAAAAAAAAAAAAAAAAAAATACCACAATATTATACTAAAAACTAAGAAATGAAAACGAAACCATAAAAGATATTAATTAAAAAATTAAAAAAAAAAAAAAATTAAAAATACCACAACTTAAACTAAAAACTAAGAAATGAAAATGAAACCATAAAAGATATTAATAAATAATAATAAAAAAAAAAAAAAAAAAAAAATACCACAATATTATACTAAAAACTAAGAAATGAAAACGAAACCATAAAAGATATTAATAAAAAAATAAATAAAAAAAAAATAAAAAATACCACAACATTGAACTAAAAACTAAGAAATGAAAACGAAACCATTATAAATATTGATAAAAATTGAAAAAAAATAAATAAAAAAAAATACCACAACATTGAACTAAGAAATGAAAACGAAACCATAAAAGATATTAATAAAAAATAAATAAAAAAATACCACAACTTAAACTAAAAACTAAGATATGAAAATGAAACCATAAAAGATATTAATAAAAAAAAAATTAAAAAAAAAAAATACCACAACATTAAACTAATAACTAAGAAATGAAAACGAAACCATAAAAGATATTAAGAAAAAATGAAAAAAAAATAACGTGCTGTCACTCAATCTCCAGGATCAACAGTGGTAGTTGAGAAAGTTAACATTAACCAACGGGACCAGATTAGCCGACTCCTACGCTGCTGGAGACGACTGAGGGAGGAGGAGACGCCTGCTCTCCTCCCGGTGAAGTAGTGTTCTCCCGGTGAAGTCGTCTCCTCCCGGTGAAGTAGTCTCCTCCCGGTGAAGTAGTGTTCTCCCGGTGAAGTCGTCTCCTCCCGGTGAAGTAGTGTCCTCCCGGTGAAGTAGTCTCCTCCCGATGAAGTAGTCTCCTCCCGGTGAAGTAGTCTCCTCCCGGTGAAGTCGTCTCCTCCCGGTGAAGTAGTCTCCTCCCGGTGAAGTCGTCTCCTCCCGGTGAAGTAGTGTCCTCCCGGTGAAGTAGTCTCCTCCCGATGAAGTAGTCTCCTCCCGGTGAGGTAGTCTCCTCCCGGTGAAGTCGTCTCCTCCCGGTGAAGTAGTCTCCTCCCGGTGAAGTCGTCTCCTTGCGGTGAGGAGTGAGGCAGAGGGACCGTGACCCGGCGCTGTCCACTGTTGGGCTCATTTCCTGTAGCATGGTGGAATTAGCAAGCTAAGCTAGCTAAGTAGCCAGCTGTCCGTCCAGCGGCAGCTCGGTAAAGATCAGGTGTTCGTGTGTTTAGTTTGGAGAGCAGGTGTTCGTGTGTTTAGTTTGGAGAGCAGGTGTTTGTGTGTTTAGTTTGGAGAGCAGAGGCCTGTACTACGAAGCGAGTTCAACATACCCAGGGTATCTTCTCGTTATCTGGCTTAACCAACCCTAACAAACGAGTTCCAGCTAAACTGTCCTACGAAGGTGGTTATCAACTCGGTAAATCAACCCAGGGTTTCTCTATCTGGTTGTGAGCGCGTTCACGTGAACGGGGCGGTGTTTGCAGCATCTGACCAATCACAGACATGGACAAGTCTACTGTCAGCAGACAGACAGACAGAGCGGCACATTTAACAAAGGAAGAGCAAACTATATTAGACAAATACGAAGAAGTTAAACACTTAATCCAGACTAAAAGTAACACAGTTGAAGCTGCTAAATGCAGGAAGGAGAGCTGGCAAAAGAAAAAACTCCCGATGTGTGAATGCGTCAATTAACAGATTTAGTAATTTAACGGAACACTCAAAAGTCGGATAAAGTCGTCGAGTTATAAATAGCAATAAGTAATTATATTGATGGCTGGATGGACGGTTACACGTCATTATACCCATTAATAAACAAAAGGCGTGTATAACTATTTAAACCTTCTCTCAGGTGCGTCCCCGTTTCCTGCGGTGTGAAACGGACTCAAGAGCAAACAAAAAAATAAATATAAAAATATAATTCAAAGCGGTAAACACCCGCAGCATAAATCCATCTGTCCTTCCTGCATTTGTCAGTTTAAACTGTGTTGTTTTTAGTCTGGATTATGACTTAAACTTCTTCTTATTTGTGTAATATTACCATACGATCCGCACACTGAGCTCTGATTGGTCAGTAGGCGGTGTTTTTATACGAGTTGATCTCTTATCTGGAACATAACCTGCTCCGGAGCAGGTTAGCCGTTCAGCGTAAGTTACCATGGAGATCTACCCCGGTAAGAAGTGATCCGCCTTCGTAGGACGGAAAACCCTGGGTTAACTCTAAAGTTACCTCGATAACGCCAAATCCTGCTTCGTAGTACAGGCCTCAGGTGTTCATGTGTTTAGTTTGGAGAGCAGGTGTTCATGTGTTTAGTTTGGAGAGCAGGTGGTCGTGTGTTTAGTTTGGAGAGCAGGTGTTTGTGTGTTTAGTTTGGAGAGCAGGTGTTCATGTGTTTAGTTTGGAGAGCAGGTGTTTGTGTGTTTAGTTTGGAGAGCAGGTGTTCATGTGTTTAGTTTGGAGAGCAGGTGTTCATGTGTTTAGTTTGGAGAGCAGGTGTTCATGTGTTTAGTTTGGAGAGCAGGTGTTTGTGTGTTTAGTTTGGAGAGCAGGTGTTCGTGTGTTTAGTTTGGAGAGCAGGTGTTCATGTGTTTAGTTTGGAGAGCAGGTGTTCGTGTGTTTAGTTTGGAGAGCAGGTGGTCGTGTGTTTAGTTTGGAGAGCAGGTGTTCGTGTGTTTAGTTTGGAGAGCAGGTGTTCGTGTGTTTAGTTTGGAGAGCAGGTGTTTGTGTGTTTAGTTTGGAGAGCAGGTGGTCGTGTGTTTAGTTTGGAGAGCAGGTGTTCGTGTGTTTAGTTTGGAGAGCAGGTGTTCATGTGTTTAGTTTGGAGAGCAGGTGTTCGTGTGTTTAGTTTGGAGAGCAGGTGGTCGTGTGTTTAGTTTGGAGAGCAGGTGTTCATGTGTTTAGTTTGGAGAGCAGACGGACTTCCTGTCAGTTCAACTCTCTGACCCCTTCCTGTTGCAGTGAGGCGGACCGCGCCATCCTGACGGCCTGTCAGCAGAGAGGAGCCAATCGGAAAACATTCCGACAGGTCTCGGCCCAGCTGGGAAACAAGACCACCCAACAGGTGAGAGGGGGCGGGGCTTCAGCATCCAGGTGAACCAACTGCTTCTTCTGTAGATATTAAACTGTTAGTTATTAAATTCTTATTATATTTATAATATTTTATTGTTCAACACAGGACATTTCAGTAGAATCTGACAATAGAATATAAATAATGTAGTTTTGCTTTAGTACGTCTCTTAGTAGGAGGACGTTTTACTGCCGTCTGCTCGTCTCTTTCAGTCGTAGCTCCGATGATACAATGGAACAAACTATTGACTTTCACCTCTTAGTGACATTCGTTCTTTGTTTGAAGAGAATCAGGACGTTTCTGAGTTCTACCAAAGCTCGAGTAACATCTGGAGTTCTTCCTGGACTCCAGCGAAGAACTCCAGATGTTGCAGAGAACCTGGGTTACATCCATAACTCAGACAGACAGATGTGTGTCATTAAAGGACGTCCTCCGTCTCCTCCAGGTCAGCCTTCGGTTCCACGACCTCATGAATCTGTTCCACTCCGCAAACTTCCAAAACTCCACTTCCTGTTCGTCAGAGGGCCGGCCAATCAGCAGGCAGGAAGCAACCCTGGACTGAAGGCAGGACCAATCACAGTGGACTTCAGAGCCGGGACTCCGATCCGGATCAGCTGCTGTTCCAGACTTTCATTTAAGTGACTTTATATTTAATTTCTTAATATTTCCTTTAACCGTTTTACTGATCAGTCGGACTTGATTCTGAACATCCCTAGAACATGTGGAAGAAGAGCTCTAGAGTTCTGCAGAGGGGTCAGAACATTTGATGTGGAGTTCTTCAGGATGTTCTCCAGTTTCAGGTCTCCAAAGACACGTCAACATTCATTTCACTAGAACCGGATGAAGATGTTCTGCATCCAAACGGAACCAGAACTCAGTGGAAGGGTTCTAACGTGAACCAGAAACAGACCGTTTCTACCAGATGTTCCTGTTAGAACATGTTCAGTTATAACCAGAACTCAGTGGAAGGGTTCTAACGTGAACCAGAAACAGACCGTTTATATCAGATGTTCCTGTTAGAACATGTTCAGTTATAACCAGAACTCAGTGGAATGGTTCTAACGTGAACCAGAAACAAACCGTTTCTACCAGATGTTCCTGTTAGAACATGTTCAGTTATAACCAGAACTCAGTGGAAGGGTTCTAACGTGAACCAGAAACAGACCGTTTGTATCAGATGTTCCTGTTAGAACATGTTCAGTTATAACCAGAACTCAGTGGAATGGTTCTAACGTGAACCAGAAACAGACCGTTTGTATCAGATGTTCCTGTTAGAACATGTTCAGTTATAACCAGAACTCAGTGGAAGGGTTCTAACGTGAACCAGAAACAAACCGTTTCTACCAGATGTTCCTGTTAGAACATGTTCAGTTATAACCAGAACTCAGTGGAAGGGTTCTAACGTGAACCAGAAACAGACCGTTTGTATCAGATGTTCCTGTTAGAACATGTTCAGTTATAACCAGAACTCAGTGGAATGGTTCTAACGTGAACCAGAAACAGACCGTTTCTACCAGATGTTCCTGTTAGAACATGTTCAGTTACTCCTGACTTCAGAACAAAGACTCGACTGTGAAACTGATTTCAGTGATGAAGGAACCGGCTGAACGGTTCTACTGAGAACTTTATTTATGACTCATCATTATTTATTGTTTAATTTATCTCCTCTGACCTCACAGTGAAAGAGCAGTGAACCCCACAGTGAGGTCAGGGGGCGGGGCCACAGTGAGGTCAGGGGGCGGGGCCACAGTGAGGTCAGGGGGCGGGGCCACAGTGAGGTCAGGGGGCGGGGCCACAGTGAGGTCAGGGGGCGGGGCCACAGTGAGGTCAGGGGGCGGGGCCACAGTGAGGTCAGGGGGCGGGGCCACAGTGAGGTCAGGGGGCGGGGCCACAGTGAGGTCAGGGGGGGGGGCCACAGTGAGGTCAGGGGGGGCGAGGTCACAGTTAGGTCAGGGGGCGGGGCCACAGTGAGGTCAGGGGGCGGGGCCAAAGTGAGGTCAGGGGGCGGGGCCACAGTGAGGTCAGGGGGCGGGGCCACAGTTAGGTCAGGGGGCGGGGCCACAGTTAGATCAGGGGGGGCGAGGTCACAGTTAGGTCAGGGGGCGGGGCTACAGTTAGATCAGGGGGCGGGGCCACCGTTAGATCAGGGGGCGGGGCCACAGTTAGATCAGGGGGCGGGGCCACAGTTAGATCAGGGAGCGGGGCCACAGTTAGGTCAGGGGGCGGGGCCACAGTTAGATCAGGGGGCGGGGCCACAGTTAGATCAGGGGGCGGGGCCACAGTTAGATCAGGGGGGCGGGGCCAGAGTTAGATCAGAAAGGAAACATGAAAACAAACCAAACGTTCTCAAAAGTTCTTTATCTTTTTTAAATTACGTCATTTTTTATTTTATGTTTGATTGATTTTTATTTAGTGTAATAAAACCGATTTATTCAGTTTATTATAGTTTACAGAGATCCAGCTGTGAGCAGCAGAACCAGTAGAACCAGTAAGACACTGGTTCTACTGGTTCTGCTGGTTTTACTTGATTTGACATATGGGCTAATAAACAAACTTGTTTGAATGTGTTTGTTAAAGAATGTTTAGTCTTCCCATGATGCATCGGGGTGACACCGCCTGATCAATCCCATGATTCCTAGCGGCCTTGTACAGTGAAAGATTTATTGAAGTTGTTTATTCATATTGAATGAGAACGAATGAAGGATGATGCTTCAATAAAATCTGTTTACATGTTTCTGTGTTTTTATGAATCCTTTCAACGAGAAAGTTTAGTTTCATGTCAACTTTTATTTGTTTAGATTCTGAATATTAGCTTTTATTCTGAAGGTTAAAATCACTTCCTGTTATTATTATTTAGTCAAAAGTGAACTGAAGACTTCCTCCCTCTGTACATAAGTGAAGCCTAAATATCCAGATACAGGAGCTGCCATCTTGAGTGTGCTCAGTAGTGATCGTAGGTAGAACAGCACACTTCATTGGTCTACTTTAAAAAAGGTATATTTATACCTCAAACTGACAGATATTTATTTATTTTCCTTCATTGAACAACAAATTTACAAACCAGTCCGGTTGAACATGGTGTTAAAATCCTGACAAATATCTAAAATAATAATAATAAGGCCATTGTGTTGCTACGGCAACAGCTTTGGACCTGTCAGCTACTTCATTAACAAACTGTTTTTCCATACTTCATCACCAACACAGTAATATTACAGTAATAAATAACTAAGTAATATTACAGTAATAAATAACAGTAATATTACAGTAATAAATAACAGTAATAATTAAGTAATATTACAGTAATAACTAGGTAATATTACAGTAATAAATAACTAAGTAATATTACAGTAATAAATAACTTTAATATCACAGTAATAAATAACTAAGTAATATTACAGTAATAAATAACAGTATTATTACAGTAATAAATAACAGTATTATTACAGTAATAAATAACTAAGTAATATTACAGTAATAAATAACAGTAATAAATAAATAACAGTAATATTACAGTAATAAATAACTTACAGTAATATTACAGTAATAAATAACTAACAGTAATAAAACAGTAATAAATAAATAACAGTAATATCACAGTAATAAATAACTAACAGTAATATTACAGTAATAAATAACTAACAGTAACATTACAGTAATCAATAAATAACAGTAATATTACAGTAATAAATAAATAACAGTAATATTACAGTAATAAATAAATAAAAGTAATAAAACAGAAATAAAAAATAACAGTAATGAATAACTAACAGTAATAAATAAGTAACAGTAATAAAACAGAAATAAATAAATAACAGTAATACTACAGTAATGAATAACTAAGTAATAAATAAGTAAGAGTAATAAAACAGAAATAAATAAATAACAGTAATACTACAGTAATGAATAACTAACAGTAATAAATAAATAGCAGTAATACTACAGTAATGAATAACTGACAGTAATATTACAGTTATAAATAACTTACAGTAATAAATAACTAACACAGTAATACTACAGTAATAAATAACTAACAGTAATATTACAGTAATAAATAACTAACAGTAATATTACAGTAATAAATATTAACACAGTAATATTACAGTAATAAATAACTAACAGTAATATTACAGTAATAAATAACTAACAGTAATATTACAGTAATAAATATTAACACAGTAATATTACAGTAATAAATAGATAACAGTAATAAAACAGTAATAAATAAATAACAGTAATACCACAGTAAGTAGTAACTGACAGCGCGGTAGAGGGCGCTCTGTGACTGCCAGCTTAGTTGACCAATGAGACGGCTAAATGACGTCACCTCTTACTGCTGTAGACCAATCAGAGAGCATCTTTCCGGTATTTTCGCTTTACGTCCCGCCCTCCATTGGACAGCTGGAGAGATGATCAAGTTTCACAGGTGAGTACCGGAAACAGTAATCGTGCCTTCACAATAAAAGCTGTAGATAATCCCGGATGCATTAAACCGGGTTATTTAATGTCTCAGTTGTGCATAAACGAGTTAAATGTTGCGATGATTTGATTTCCCGTTAAAGAGGAATCATTTCTTCCCTGTTGGGCGGTGAAACACTGAGCTGCTGACACAGATACGGATTTTATTTTGGAACCTCAAACCGGAAACGTGAGTTGTGTCGGTTCCGTTGCCCGTGCGTGTACCGGAGGTTCTGCTCGATGTGTAACGGTCACCGTCTCCTTCACGTTTTAACCGTTTTCATCTGAAATCATTCCCCGGTTCTGTCCAACATGGCGGCCGCTGCCCGGCTCTTTCCCGCCTTCACCTTCGCGCTGCTGGCGGGTTTTCCCGCCGCCGTGTCCTCGCGCAGAGACGTGCTCGAGCTCGGCGACGCGGACTTCGACTACCTGGCGACGGGGCTCGAGACCCTGCTGGTGACGTTCTACGCTCCATGGTAACGGTTAGCATTAGCATTAGCATAGCTAGCTCATTATAATGTGATGTAGATAATGGCGGACTGTTAACCTGTTAACCTTCTTCCTCTCCTCCTTCATCCTCTCATCCTCTTCCTCTCCTCCTTCATCCTCTCATCCTCTTCCTCTCCTCCTTCATCCTCTCATCCTCTTCCTCTCCTCCTTCATCCTCTCATCCTCTTCCTCTCCTCCTTCATCCTCTCATCCTCTCCTTCTTCATCCTCTCATCCTCTTCCTCTCCTCCTTCATCCTCTTCATCCTCTCATCCTCTTCCTCTCCTCCTTCATCCTCTCATCCTCTTCCTCTCCTCCTTCATCCTTTCATCCTCTTCCTCTCCTCCTTCATCCTTTCATCCTCTTCCTCTCCTCCTTCATCCTTTCATCCTCTTCCTCTCCTCCTTCATCCTCTCATCCTCTTCCTCTCCTCCTTCATCCTCTCATCCTCTTCCTCTCCTCCTTCATCCTCTCATCCTCTCCTTCTTCATCCTCTCATCCTCTTCCTCTCCTCCTTCATCCTCTTCATCCTCTCATCCTCTTCCTCTCCTCCTTCATCCTCTCATCCTCTTCCTCTCCTCCTTCATCCTCTCATCCTCTTCCTCTCCTCCTTCATCCTTTCATCCTCTTCCTCTCCTCCTTCATCCTTTCATCCTCTTCCTCTCCTCCTTCATCCTTTCCTCCTCCTCCTCCCCTCCCCTGCTCCTCCTCTTCCTCCTCCTCCTCCTCCTCCTCCTCCTCCCCTCCCCTGCTCCTCCTCCTCCCCTCCTCTTCCTCCTCCTCCTCTTCCTCCTCTCAGGTGTGCCCACTGTAAGAAGTTGTCTCCAGAGTTTGAGAAAGCAGCGACCAGACTGAAGGGAACCGTCCAGCTGGCTAAGGTACCTTCATCTTCATCTTCATCTTCATCATCCTCATCATCATCATCTTCATTATCATTATTAATATTATTATCTCTCACCTGTCTCACCTGTCTCTCTCTCCCCTGTCTCACCTGTCTCACCTGTCTCTCTCTCTCCCCTGTCTCACCTGTCTCACCCGTCTCTCTCTCACCTGTCTCACCTGTCTCTCTCTCACCTGTCTCTCTTACCTGTCTCACCTGTCTCACCTATCTCACCTGTCTCTCTCTCACCTGTCTCACCTGTGTCTCTCTCACCTGTCTCACCTGTCTCTCTCTCACCTGTCTCACCTGTCTCACCTGTCTCACCTGTCTCTCTCTCACCTGTCTCAGGTGGACTGTACAGCTCACTCAGAGACCTGTGGGCGTTTCGGGGTGTCAGGTTACCCCACCCTGAAGATCTTCAGGAACGGTAGAGACTCCGCCCCCTACGACGGACCTCGCACCGCAGGTAGAACACACTAATACACACACACACACACACACACACACACACACACACACACACACACAGGTGTGTTGAACAGGTGTGTGTGTGTGTGTGTTCAGACGGGATCTATCAGCACATGAGGAAGCAGACCGGTCCAGACTCAGTTCACCTGAAGACTGAAGAAGACCTCCAGACCTTCATCAGCCACTATGATGCCAGCGTCGTAGGTACGATACCGCATCATACGTTATTCTGTTAGTGCATGTTAGTGCATGTGAGCGTGCCCTATTGGCTAGCTCACGGCAGCTCTGCGCTGCTCCCATACGGCGGTTACAGCTGATAACGGCGTCCAGACCGGCAGCGTAGCCCCACCCTCTGGTTCCCCCCAGGCTAACACCGTTAGCTCTGTCAGCTCTGTTGCTAAGGTTTCCACTCTTAGCGCTGTTAGCCCCGTTAGCTGCTAGCACCGTTAGCTGTTAGCCCCGTTAGCTGCTGGCCCCGATAGCTGTTGGCCCCGTTAGTTGTTAGCCCCGTTAGCTGTTAGCCCCGTTAGCTGCTAGCCCCGTTAGCTGCTAGCACCGTTAGCTGTTAGCCCCGTTAGCTGTTAGCCCCGTTAGCTGCTAGCCCCGATAGCTGTTAGCCCCGTTAGCTGCTAGCCCCGTTAGCTGTTAGCCCCGTTAGCTGTTAGCCCCGTTAGCTGCTAGCACCGTTAGCTGTTAGCCCCGTTAGCTGCTAGCACCGTTAGCTGCTAGCCCCGTTAGCTGTTAGCCCCGTTAGCTGTTAGCCCCGTTAGCTGCTAGCACCGTTAGCTGTTAGCCCCGTTAGCTGTTAGCCCCGTTAGCTGCTAGCCCCGTTAGCTGTTAGCCCCGTTAGCTGCTAGCCCCGATAGCTGTTAGCTCCTTTAGCTGCTAGCCCCGTTAGCTGTTAGCCCCGTTAGCTGCTAGCCCCGATAGCTGTTAGCCCCGTTAGCTGCTAGCCCCGTTAGCTGTTAGCCCCGGTAGCTTTTAGCCCCGTTAGCTGCTAGCCCCGTTAGCTGTTAGCCCCGTTAACTGTTAGCCCTGTTAGCTGCTAGCACCGTTAGCTGTTAGCCCCGTTAGCTGTTAGCCCTGTTAGCTGTTAGCATCGTTAGCTGTTAGCCCCGTTACCTACTAGCCTCGGGGCTAGCAGCTAACGGGGCTAACAGCTGTTAACCGCTGCTAGCCCCGTTAGCTGCTAGCACCATTAGCTGTTAGCCCCGTTAGCTGCTAGCACCGTTAGCTGCTAGCACCGTTAGCTGTTAGCCCCGTTAGCTTTTAGCCCTGTTAGCTGCTAGCCCCGTTAGCTGTTAGCCATGTTAGCTGTTAGCCCTGTTAGCTGCTAACACCGTTAGCTGTTAGCCCCGTTAGCTGTTAGCCCCGTTAGCTGTTAGCCCTGTTAGCTGTTAGCACCGTTAGCTGTTAGCCCCGTTAGCTGCTAGCCGCCGGCTCATCCGTCGCCATGTTGAGAGCCGTGTGGAACATGACATCACTCTGCTCTCATTATGACGTCACCATATGACGTTTGCTGTTCTGTCAGCATGACAAGCAACACGCTGTGTCACATGCCGGTCATGCTAGTCATGCTAGTCATGCTGGTCATGCCGGTCATGCTGGTCATGCCGGTCATGCTAGTCATGCTGGTCACGCTAGTCATGCTCTGCTACCATACATTTTTCCGTTTCTTCATCATGTGACCTTGTGTGTGTCTCAGGTGTGCTGTCAGGTGCAGACAGTTCTCACCTGACGGAGTTTCTGAGAGCTGCAGGTCTGCTGAGAGAACAGTTCAGATTCGCTCACACGACGGACCTGAAGCTGGGGGGGCAGTACGGAGTCACCTCTGAGTGAGTACACCTGTTCCCTCATTACCTGGACCTGTACCTGGACCTGACCGAGGCCCTGTACCTGACCGAGGCCCTGTACCTGACCGAGGCCCCTGCACCTGACCGAGACCCTCTACCTGACCGAGGCCCTGTACCTGACCGAGACCCTCTACCTGACCGAGGCCCTCTACCTGACCGAGACCCTGTACCTGACCGAGACCCTCTACCTGACCGAGGCCCTGTACCTGACCGAGACCCTGTACCTGACCGAGGCCCTGTACCTGACCGAGGCCCTCTACCTGACCGAGGCCCTCTACCTGACCGAGGCCCTGTACCTGACCGAGACCCTCTACCTGACCGAGGCCCTGTACCTGACCGAGGCCCTCTACCTGACCGAGGCCCTGTACCTGACCGAGACCCTGTACCTGACCGAGACCCTGTACCTGACCGAGGCCCTGTACCTGACTGAGAACCTCTACCTGACCGAGACCCTCTACCTGACCGAGGCCCTCTACCTGACCGAGGCCCTGTACCTGACCGAGACCCTCTACCTGACCGAGGCCCTGTACCTGACCGAGGCCCTCTACCTGACCGAGGCCCTGTACCTGACCGAGACCCTGTACCTGACCGAGACCCTGTACCTGACCGAGGCCCTGTACCTGACTGAGAACCTCTACCTGACCGAGACCCTCTACCTGACCGAGGCTCTATACTGGGATCATGTGATCAGTATAGTTCTACCTGCTGAAGAAGGCCATGCGACGTGGTTGAAAGCTCCAGGGTGACGGTCCGGTTGGTTGGTGTCTTTCAGGAGCGTGTTGTTGTTCAGACCGCCCAGACTGGCCAGTAAGTTTGAGGACGCCGTCGTCGTCTTCAGAGATCAGCTGACCATCGGCTCGCTGAGACGCTTCATCAGGGACAACATGTAAGACTCTACCTGTCTGTCTCTCTACCTGTCTGTCTCTACCTGTCTGTCTCTACCTGTCTCTGTCTCTACCTGTCTGTCTCTACCTGTCTCTGTCTCTACCTGTCTCTGTCTCTACCTGTCTCTGTCTCTACCTGTCTGTCTCTACCTGTCTCTGTCTCTACCTGTCTCTGTCTCTACCTGTCTGTCTCTACCTGTCTCTGTCTCTACCTGTCTGTCTCTACCTGTCTCTGTCTCTACCTCACTGTCTCTACCTGTCTCTACCTGTCTGTCTCTCTACCTGTCTGTCTCTACCTGTCTCTGTCTCTACCTGTCTCTGTCTCTACCTGTCTGTCTCTACCTGTCTCTGTCTCTACCTGTCTGTCTCTACCTGTCTGTCTCTCTACCTCACTGTCTCTACCTGTCTATGTCTCTACCTGTCTGTCTCTACCTGTCTCTGTCTCTACCTGTCTCTGTCTCTACCTGTCTCTGTCTCTACCTCACTGTCTCTACCTGTCTCTGTCTCTACCTGTCTGTCTCTACCTGTCTCTGTCTCTACCTGTCTCTACCTGTCTCTGTCTCTACCTGTTTGTCTATACCTGTCTCTACCTGTCTGTCTCTACCTGTCTCTGTCTCTACCTGTCTGTGTCTACCTGTCTCTGTCTCTACCTGTCTCTGTCTCTGTCTATACCTGTCTGTCTCTACCTGTCTCTGTCTCTACCTGTCTATCTCTACCTGTCTCTGTCTCTACCTGTTTGTCTCTACCTGTCTCTACCTGTCTGTCTCTACCTGTCTCTGTCTCTACCTGTCTGTCTCTACCTGTCTCTGTCTCTACCTGTCTCTACCTGTCTCTGTCTCTGTCTATACCTGTCTGTCTCTACCTGTCTCTGTCTCTACCTTTCTGTCTCTACCTGTCTGTCTCTACCTGTCTCTGTCTCTACCTGTCTCTGTCTCTGTCTATACCTGTCTGTCTCTACCTGTCTCTGTCTCTGTCTCTACCTGTCTGTCTCTACCTGTCTGTCTCTACCTGTCTCTGTCTCTGTCTATACCTGTCTGTCTCTACCTGTCTCTGTCTCTACCTGTCTCTGTCTCTACCTGTCTCTGTCTCTGTCTATACCTGTCTGTCTCTACCTGTCTCTGTCTCTACCTGTCTGTCTCTACCTGTCTGTCTCTACCGGTCTCTGTCTCTACCTGTCTGTCTCTACCTGTCTCTGTCTCTACCTGTCTCTGTCTCTACCTGTCTCTACCTGTCTCTGTCTCTACCTGTCTCTACCTGTCTGTCTCTACCTGTCTCTGTCTCTACCTGTCTCTACCTGTCTCTGTCTCTACCTGTCTGTGTGCAGTCACGGTCTGTGTCCTCACATGACGATGGAGACCAGAGACCGTCTGAGAGTCCGTGACCTGCTGACGGCGTACTACGACCTGGACTACCATCACAACCCCCGAGGGTCCAACTACTGGAGGAACAGGTAGACTCCGCCTCCACCACCTCCTTACCTAAGCTAGCTTTTAGTAGTTAAGCCCCGCCCCCTGTGTCTCGTTGCCAGGGTGATGAAGATGGCGTCTACATTTTCTGGGCGAGGCCTGACATTCTCAGTAGCCAATAAGAAGGACTTCCTGTCTGAGCTGGAGGACGAGTTCGGCCTGGGGACGTCAGACGGAGGAGAACTACCCTTCATCACCATCCGGACCAAACTGGGCCACAAGTACACCATGAGAGAGGAGTTCACGTAGGTAACCGGGCCCAACCAGGCTAAAATAATACACCACGAGAGAGGAGTTCACGTAGGTAACCGGGCCCAACCAGGCTAAAATAATACACCACGAGAGAGGAGTTCACGTAGGTAACCGGGCCCAACCAGGCTAAAATAATACACCACGAGAGAGGAGTTCACGTAGGTAACCGGGCCCAACCAGGCTAAAATAATACACCACGAGAGAGGAGTTCACGTAGGTAACCGGGCCCAACCAGGCTAAAATAATACACCACGAGAGAGGAGTTCACTTAGGTAACCGGGCCCAACCAGGCTAAAATAATACACCACGAGAGAGGAGTTCACGTAGGTAACTGGGCCCAACCAGGCTAAATTGTCTTATGATGTTAGTTTGTGTGTCTGAACACATGAAGCATGTAAAACAAGTCACCTGCTCACCTGTGTGACCTCACATGTGTTGAGCCAATCAGATCACAGTAATCAGGTGTTGGTTAATGTGTGTGTGTTTCAGGAGGGATGGTCAGTCCTTGGAGAGGTTTCTTGACGATTACTTCACAGGTCGACTCAAACGTTACATCAAGTCTGAACCTGTACCTGAGAGAAACACTGCTGCTGTCAAGGTGAGACTGTTATCCTCACATGGTCAGGTCTGTCAGCCAATAGGAAGAGAGAGAGAGTCCTCACATGGTCTATCAGCCAATAGGAAGAGAGAGAGAGTCCTCACACCTTAGGAGCACTTGTTCCTTTAGCGGTCTTTATTTTTTATCCTCAGTGGATCGTGTTGTCTTTAACCCCTAATCCACCAGCACCCTGACCCCTGACCCCTGACCCCTGACCCCTGACCCCTGACCTCTGACCTCTCTTTGTGGTGCTGCA
This sequence comes from Sebastolobus alascanus, assembly GCA_916701645.2. NCBI lineage: Eukaryota > Metazoa > Chordata > Actinopteri > Perciformes > Sebastidae > Sebastolobus > Sebastolobus alascanus. The sequence goes on along the minus strand of CAKAOJ020000334.1, from coordinate 44,409 downwards.
GGTGGTTGTTGCCGAGTCTTTTGATGACATCGTCAATGATCCAGATAAAGACGTTCTGATCCAGTTTTACTCTCGGTCCTGTCCACACTGCAAGAAACTGGAGCCGGTCTACAAAGAGCTGGCTGAGACGGTACGTCATCATCATCCTCATCATCATCCTCATCATCATCTTCATCCTCATCATCATCATCATCATCATCAGCTAGTGAACATTTCTGTAGGACCACATTTCCCATCAGCCCTATTGCTTCCTGTATAACCTGGTTTAGGAGTCAGGGTTCGGTTCATACCTCGGTTTAAGAGTCAGGGTTCGGTTCATACCTCGGTTTAAGAGTCAGGGTTCGGTTCATACCCGGTTTAGGAGTCAGGGTTCGGTTCATACCCGGTTTAAGAGTCAGGGTTCGGTTCATACCCTAGTCGGGTCGGTTATACCGGTTTAGAGTCAGGGTTCGGTTCATACCTCGGTTTAAGAGTCAGGGTTCGGTTCATACCTCGGTTTAGGAGTCAGGGTTCGGTTCATACCTCGGTTTAGGAGTCAGGGTTCGGTTCATACCTCGGTTTAGGAGTCAGGGTTCGGTTCATACCTCGGTTTAAGAGTCAGGGTTCGGTTCATACCCGGTTTAGGAGTCAGGGTTCGGTTCATACCTCGGTTTAAGAGTCAGGGTTCGGTTCATACCCGGTTTAGGAGTCAGGGTTCGGTTCATACCCGGTTTAGGAGTCAGGGTTCGGTTCATACCTCGGTTTAAGAGTCAGGGTTCGGTTCATACCCGGTTTAGGAGTCAGGGTTCGGTTCATACCCGGTTTAGGAGTCAGGGTTCGGTTCATACCTCGGTTTAAGAGTCAGGGTTCGGTTCATACCCGGTTTAGGAGTCAGGGTTCGGTTCATACCCGGTTTAGGAGTCAGGGTTCGGTTCATACCTCGGTTTAAGAGTCAGGGTTCGGTTCATACCTCGGTTTAAGAGTCAGGGTTCGGTTCATACCCGGTTTAGGAGTCAGGGTTCGGTTCATACCTCGGTTTAAGAGTCAGGGTTCGGTTCATACCACGGTTTAGAGTCAGGGTTCGGTTCATACCCGGTTTAGGAGTCAGGGTTCGGTTCATACCTCGGTTTAGAGTCAGGGTTCGGTTCATACCTCGGTTTAGGAGTCAGGGTTCGGTTCATACCTCGGTTTAAGAGTCGGGGTTCGGTTCATACCTCGGTTTAGGAGTCAGGGTTCGGTTCATACCTCGGTTTAGGAGTCGGGGTTCGGTTCATACCTCGGTTTAGGAGTCAGGGTTCGGTTCATACCTCGGTTTAGGAGTCAGGGTTCGGTTCATACCTCGGTTTAAGAGTCAGGGTTCGGTTCATACCTCGGTTTAAGAGTCAGGGTTCGGTTCATACCTCGGTTTAGGAGTCAGGGTTCGGTTCATACCTCGGTTTAAGAGTCAGGGTTCGGTTCATACCCGGTTTAGGAGTCAGGGTTCGGTTCATACCTCGGTTTAAGAGTCAGGGTTCGGTTCATACCTCGGTTTAGGAGTCAGGGTTCGGTTCATACCTCGGTTTAGGAGTCAGGGTTCGGTTCATACCCGGTTTAAGAGTCAGGGTTCGGTTCATACCTCGGTTTAAGAGTCAGGGTTCGGTTCATACCTCGGTTTAAGAGTCAGGGTTCGGTTCATACCTCGGTTTAGGAGTCAGGGTTCGGTTCATACCTCGGTTTAAGAGTCAGGGTTCGGTTCATACCCGGTTTAGGAGTCAGGGTTCGGTTCATACCTCGGTTTAGGAGTCAGGGTTCGGTTCATACCTCGGTTTAAGAGTCAGGGTTCGGTTCATACCTCGGTTTAAGAGTCAGGGTTCGGTTCATACCCGGTTTAGGAGTCAGGGTTTGGTTCATACCTCGGTTTAAGAGTCAGGGTTCGGTTCATACCTCGGTTTAAGAGTCAGGGTTCGGTTCATACCTCGGTTTAGGAACGTTTTTTAGGTGGATCATGGTCCTCCAGTAAACACAGTAGAAGAAGAAGTAGAGTCTGGATCATGGTCCTCCAGTAAACACAGTAGAAGAAGAAGTAGAGTCTGGATCATGGTCCTCCAGTAAACACAGTAGAAGAAGAAGTAGAGCCTGGATCATGGTCCTCCAGTAAACACAGTAGAAGAAGAAGTAGAGTCTGGATCATGGTCCTCCAGTAAACACAGTAGAAGAAGAAGTAGAGCCTGCGTCTCCTCGGCCTCCTAATGATGCAGTATATAATATGACCACTTGTCTCTGTCCTCCAGCTGTCCTCTGATCCAAACATGGTCATCGCCAAGATGAACGCTGCTGATAACGACGTCCCGCAAGGATACGACGTCCAGGGGTGAGACCAGATCCATGAGCACTCTTTAGACCAGGACTCTGTGTTCACGTGGGACCAGGTCTTTATTCAGGTCTCTCCCTCTCTGTCCTCAGGTATCCCACCATTTACTACGCTCCAGTGGGTAAAAAGGACGAGCCCATCAGATACGAGGTAAACCCGTCCTCTAGTTTAATGTCTCTGTGTCCTCAGGGGGGACGGGAGCTCAGAGACGTCCTCTAGTTTAATGTCTCTGTGTCCTCAGGGGGGACGGGAGCTCAGAGACGTCCTCTAGTTTAATGTCTCTGTGTCCTCATGGGGGACGGGAGCTCAGAGACGTCCTCTAGTTTAATGTCTCTGTGTCCTCAGGGGGGACGGGAGCTCAGAGACTTCCTCTAGTTTAATGTCTCTGTGTCCTCAGGGGGGACGGGAGCTCAGAGACTTCCTGAAGTTCCTGAAGAACGAGGCGAGTCACCGTCTGGTCGGCGGCGGTCTGAAGTCTGAACTCTGACAGATCTTCGTCCAACCATCTGGTCTCCGTGAGGAGGGGACAGAGTCCTGATCCTGCTGTCAGACCTGGACCTGGACCTGGACCTGGTCCTGGACCTGGACCTGGTCCTGGACCTGGACCTGGACCTGGACCTGGACCTGGACCTGGATCTGGACCCGATACCGTCCAGTCAGACTCTCCCGTTACCATGACGTCGTAGGTGACATCACCAGTCTGCCTGTTTTATGTATTTTTGGATGTGTGTGGGTGTTGGACTGAGGGGGCGTGGTCACTGCTGAAAGGCATTCTGGGTAACAGCCCGCCAAAGTGTCGGCAGGTTAAACCAACGTGGTCAGTTTTTAGTTTCACACGTTGGTCGTCTTTAAACATCCGTTGATTTATTGATTTATTGCTTTATTGATTTATTAGATGAACTCACACATCGTCAAATAATTCACTAATATTACCTCTAAATTATTATAATTAGTACACATTAAATTATACCATAAAAGGTATATGATATATATAATAAATAATATAATGATTAGTACACATTCAATTATACCATAAAAGGTATATGATATATATAATATAATATTTAGTACATATTAAATTATACCATAAAAGGTATATAATATAATAATTAGTACACATTAAATTATACCATAAAAGGTATATGATATATATAATATATAATATAATAATTAGTACACATTAAATTATACCATAAAAGGTATATGATATATATAATATACAATATAATAATTAGTACATATTAAATTATACCATGAAAGGTATATGATATATATAATATAATAATTAGTACACATTAAATTATACCATAAAAGGTTATATAATATATATAATATAATAATTAGTACACATTAAATTATACAATAAAAGGTATATAATATATATAATATAATAATTAGTACACATTAAATTATACCATAAAAGGTTATATAATATATATAATATAATAACTAGTTCACATTAAATTAAACAATAAAAGGTATATAATATATATAATATATAATATAATCATTTGTACACATTAAATTATACCATAAAAGCTATATAATATATATAATATAATAATTAGTACACATTAAATTATACCATAAAAGTTTATATAGTATATATAATATATAATATAATTAGTACACATTAAATTATACCATAAAAGGTTATATAATATATAATATAATAATTAGTACACATTAAATTATACCATAAAAGGTTATATAATATATATAATATAATAATTTGTACACATTAAAAAGAATCCATCCAAATATAAATAACAGATATCAAAAGTTTATTTTAATACAATATTCACATATTTACACTCAAAGAGTTCTTGGTCGCTGTAATCGTTCCTCTTACGACATCGTATTAAAAATAATAATTAATATATAATATATAATAATATAATATGTATATATATATATAATAATAATTATGGAGCCAGCTCGTAATATTCAGAGAAAAAACTCAGAATTTAGATTAACGTGGTAAATTTACGATAAAATAACTCAAATAATCTGAGATTAAAATGTCAAAGATGTGTACTATATATATATATATATATATATATATCGCTATCACTACTGATCAATATATTAATCAATGATTCCTCCGTTATCACTACTGATCAATAAATTAATCAATGATTCCTTATCACATCTGATCAATATATTAATCAATGATTCCTCCGCTATCACTACTGATCAATATATATGATTTTATATCCGTTCATTCATTGATTTTATAAACTGTTTGTTTGCTGACTCATCACACTTTTCTAACTTCCTGTCACTGTGAATTTCATGCACTGTTTTTTTATTCATATTTATTTGATGCAAAGTAATTTATTTATTGATTTGATCATCTGTGGAAACTGTTTTTATTGATTTGAACGTTAGCGGAGCCTCTTTGTACATTTAGTGACAAACTGATGCAAGAATCTCTTGTGAGCCTTATTTTACAGTCTGAAGAGGATATTTAATAAAACTCTGACTGATACCAGAACAGTGTCTGTTTACTGATTTAATATCACTTTATACAACATCATTATGGAAATATATCTGATGATAAACACACAAATAAATTCATCAAATAAGGAAATCCATATGTAATAATAAAAAGTCAAACATTATAAATAGACAATAAAAGCTGATAAACCAGCTGTTAAATAAACACCAAATACAATTTGAAAAATGACTAATTTTGATGTTTGAAAAGTATTTCAAATAAATTCTGTATAAATATATATATACAAACATATTCATATATATATAGTTGTAAGTTAAATAGTCCCATTGATCCTTTTTTAATTTAGAACACAATAATAAAAGTAACTAAACTTCTGAGTAACGATCAATAATAACTGTATAATGATGAAAACCTGTGATGGAGTCTGGTTGGTTTTCACCATAAAAGGCTGAGCTTCCACTGATTGGTTGACCTCTCTCAGCTCACTGACTCCATTGGTGGACGCGCCTGTCTGTTGTATCGATCCTCTCCGCTGATTGGTCAGGCTTCAGGTTGTTTTCCCGCACCCACGTGTTGATCCCTCCCTCTTCTTCCAGAACCTTCCAGGCTGAAGCTTCTCTGCACGCGCTGTGAAGATGATGGGCCAGCAGGTTTTAGTGCTCAGTGAGTATCAGAACCAGAACCACGGTCCAGTTACACGGTGACCGCTCTCCGGTACCGGGCGGGCTGCCGGTTACCGGGACTCTCTCCGGTTTGGAGCCGTTAACCGGCAGAGAAAACCGGCTGCTCCGTCAGCATGCTGCTAGTTAGCTGCTCCGTTAGCATGTTGCTAGTTAGCTGCTCCGTTAGCAGCATGCTAACGGAGCAGCTCCCTGTCTGGAGCCGTTAACCGGCCGCGACACGGAGCGGAGACCGAGAGCTGCTCCGTTAGCATGCTGCTAACCAGCATGCTAACGGAGCAGCTAACTAGCAGCTAACCAGCATGTGCTTCCTAACCAGGCTAGCTGTTAGCATCAACGAGGCTAACTGTTAGCATCGCTCGTATCGCATGTTTTCATTGAGATGCTAAGCTAAGCTAACACAGCCCCGTTACTCGGCATTATACAGTTAGCTCGCTAGCAGGCTAACGCTTATCCCGGCATTGTTCCGAGATATATATATACTCTCTCTGGAGTTCAGAGCCAGCCTGACCCAGTCCAGACTGCGTTAACATTCTGCTCAGTTTACCAAACCACGGGGAAACCAGAACCTGAACCAGAACCTAATGCTAACAGTAGCTAATGCTAGCTAGCTGTGCTAATGCTAGCGGATACAGAGCATCAGTTGTAGTCTTTTGTTGGAGCAGCCACACCTCACTGAGCTGCTGCTGAGGGATCGATCACATGTTGTATCGATCAGTTATTGGTTATCATGTTGTGGTGAAACATGAATATTCTGTATATATGTATATGTGTATGTATATATATATATATATATATATATATATATATATATGTATGTCTGTATGTGTGTGTATATATATTACTGTTATTCATAATTAACTGTTTAACCAACAATAAGAGTTTTAACTGATTAGGCTGTCAGTTAAACGGTTAAAAGAAATATTAAATATTAAATGAAAACTCAGAGGAGCGGTTCATCACAACGTGTTTGTGCAACAACTTAGCCGCCGCTGCAAGGAGAAGAAATTAGCGTTATAGATAATGTGATTGGTGGCAGATGGCGGTGCAGATCACACAGGAAGTAGTGCTGTGATGTCACAGATCAATGCATGAACCAATCGATCAATAATCTGAGTGCGTTTGTTTCCTCTGCAGACCAGAACATCAAGAGAGAATCAGGACGTAAAGTCCAGACTGGAAACATCACCGCAGCCAAGGTCAGTCTCTGCTCTGCTCCCAACCCAGAAAATATCCTTCATGTTTCCATATTCCTCTCAGGACATCCCATCATACCTTCCTGTCTGTAGTAATAACAACAGGTATCAGCTGAGACACCTCGGTGAAATAGCAGCTGCAGACTAGATGACGTCATGTTGAGTGTTGATGGAGCAGCTGTTATATTCTGGTACTGATCCATCCAGACTCCATTCACAAAACAAGCATTTTAAAAGTTGTCTGCTTGTCGTCATGGTAACAGACCTGACAAAGCACGAATTCAGACTTTTTACTAATCAGCATCATTATGTAGTTATTTCAGCATCATTTTGATCAGTTTATTGATATTAAATCAGTTTCTTTAGGGTTCATCCCTCAGTAGAGACGTGTGGCTGCTAGATACAGTCAGTGGAATAACACTGGATGTGAATACAGCTCACCGCCGGGTGATGTTTCTCTGACATATCTGAGACTTCACCAACATGTACAAAGCAGCTACAGAGGTTATTTCTTCCATGGTTGATGGAGGACATGTTGTTGGTATCCATGGAGACGAGCTCCTCCTCCTCCTCTAGAACACAGATGATACCGGCGGTCCGACTCACGCCACTAGAGCGAGTTGAAAATTCACTTCACTCTTGGTGTGAACACAGTTTAACCAGTTATGAGGCCGGACTGGTTGTAAAGGTCACTGAGGTCATCCTGTTGTGTTGTCTGTGTGGTCAAGTGACGCGCTGCTGTTGTGTGTTTCAGACCATCGCAGATGTGATCAGAACCTGCCTCGGCCCGCGGGCCATGATGAAGGTCAGAACACTCACATCTTTCATTTACATAGTGATGATGCAGCTTTAAATGATTATTGGTTTCTTCAGTGTAATAAGAGGATGATGTACAGATAGAGGGTCATTATCGTGTAATAAACCCCTTCAATGTCTCCCTGAAGGGGTTTATTACACTATAATAACCATCTAGCTGTACATCATCCTCTTATTACACTATAATGACCCTCTAGATGTACATCATCCTCTTATTACACTATAATGACCCTCTATCTGTACATCATCCTCTACATAGCGGGTTAAACATATTGAGTTTAGTGTCTCATACATCTAATAAAACAATTATTAAAATAGTTGTTGATTGATTTATCAGTTGATTGATTGTGTTTGTGTAGATGTTGCTGGACCCCATGGGGGGGATCGTGATGACCAACGATGGGAACGCCATCCTCAGAGAGGTGAGGAGGTCGCATGTTATTATTGTCAGATACATTTTTGAATGAAAAGTCCTGTTTGTTATTGTTGTGTATACATTCCAGTTGTTAGGAGGGCTGTCAGTCCAGTAAAGTATTCAATCACACATCATTTTATCTGTTCTAAATGAACCTTAAAGGGATATTTATCAAGTATTTAATCCTCTTATCAGCATGGGAGTGGACAAATATGTTGCTTTATATAAATGTATGTATATATTTATTATTGTAAATCAATTAACACAAATCAATGACAGATATTGTCCAGAAACCCTCACAGGTTCTGCATTTAGCATAAAACAATATGCTCAAATCATAACATGGCAAACTGCAGCCCAACAGGCAACAACAGCTGTCAGTGTGTCAGAGTGCAAAAAAAAAAAAAAAAGAGTTAGAAAATGTCAAAAAATGTACAATAAAAAATTGAAAAATGTCCGAAAAATGTTATAAAAAAAATTGAATGTCGAAAACAAAATTGAAAAATGTAAAAAGAAAAAAAATGACAAAAAAATGTATACAATTTGAAAAATGTCAAAAAAAAAAAAGTTGGAAAAAATGTCCCAAAAAAAGGCTGAAATAAGTCCGAAAAATGTCAACAAAAAAAAGAAAAAAGTTTGAATAATGACGCATTTAAAAAAAAAAAAAAAAATACAACAATAAAAAATTGAAAAATGTCGAAAAAATGTATAAAAATTGAAAAATGTCAAATAAAAATGTCAAAAAAAAAAAATTTGAAAAATGTCAAAAAAAGTTGGAAAAATGTCAAAAAAAAGTCTGAAATATGCCCGAAAAATGTCAAAAAAAAAAGGAGTTTGAATAATGACGCAGTTAAAAAAAAAAAAAAAAAAATACAACAATAAAAAATTGAAAAATGTAATTAAAAAAAAATTATAAAAAAAAATTGAAAAATGTAAAAAGAAAAAAATGACCAAAAAATGTATAAAAATTGAAAAATGTAAATATCAAAAGTCAAAAAAAAAAATGGAAAAAAAAAATTTGGAAAAATGGAAAAAACAGAAGTCTGAAATATGTCCGAAAAATGTCAAAAAAAAAAAAAGTTTGAATAATGTCGCATTTAAAAAAAAAAAAAAAAAAATGCGACTTTTAAAAAATAAAATAAAATACAACAATAAAAAATTGAAAAATGTCCGAAAAATGTAATAAAAAATTTAAAAAAAAATTTTAATAATGTCGAAAACAAAATTGAAAAATGTAAAAAAAATGTAAAAAGAAAAAAAATGACCAAAAAATGTATAAAATCTGAAAAAAGTAAAAAAAAAAAAAAAAAAATCTGAAAAATGTCCAAAAAAAAGTTGGAAAAAATGTCCCAAAAAAGAATGAAATATGTCCGAAAAATGTCAAAAAAAAAAAGAAGTTTGAATAATGTCGCATTTTTTTTAAAATGTCAAAAAAAAAAAAAAGTCCCAAAAATAGTCTGAAAAATGTAAAAAAAAAGAAAAAAGTAAAGAAAATATTGTCCACAAACCCTC
>CAKAOJ020000334.1:0-30000 GCA_916701645.2 Sebastolobus alascanus | reverse complement strand
ACAGGCTGTCTGTCTGATATGACGTCTCTGGGGATCTGGGAGCCGCTGGCTGTTAAAGCTCAGACCTACAAGACCGCCGTGGAGGTCAGAACACATCACACTCCAGTACCGATAATACTAGTACTACTGATACTACTACTGATACTACTAATGATGAATACTGTGTGTTGTTCAGACGGCCATCTTGTTGCTGCGTATCGATGACATCGTCTCTGGTCACAAGAAGAAAGACAAAGAGGATCAGATGGGAGGACAGGGAGCCGAGTAGATCCACATCGATCCAGATCAGAGCCACTCCATGTGTGTGTGTGTGTGTGTGTGCATGTGTGCATGTGCCTCTGCGTGCGGACCAGGGGACTCACTGAAACTAAATACATGTTCAATAAAGTCGAAGTTAGAAACTTGTTTCTGATGTTTTTATTTCTGACATCCATCATCTGTAACCTGTTAGACTTATTAATTTAACGAAACACTCAAAAGTCAGATCTAGTCGTCTAGATAGATAGAAGATAGAAAGCTTTATTGTCATTGTACATGGTACAACGACATTTGGAGGGCTTCTCCTGAACAGTACAGTTAAAAAATAATAAATGAAAAGAAACAGAAAGCTACAATACGCATTCATTCCACATTATACACGTAACATTCACAGAACCCATTAGTTCCTACATAATACAGATATATTTGAGTGCTACTCCAGATCAGTGCAATTAGAAACTGTTTATAAATAGTGTCGCTATTTCACTAAAATAATAAATATTGCACAGTGTGAGGTGTTTACTGTTTGACAGTATTTAGAGTTCTTAATGTCCAGGTGAAGAAAGTGTTTGTGAGTCTGATGGAGCTGTAGAGCCTGCCAGAGGGAAACAGGTTGAAGAGGTGATGAGCTGGGTGGGAGGAGTCCTTCATAATGTTCCTGGCTCTGTTGAGAGGCTCAGTTACCATGGTAACCATGGTGATCTACCGGGTAAGAAGTGAAAACCCTACTCAAAGTACAAGTACCTCAAAATTGTATAGTAAAAGTACAGCAGTTGAGTACATGTACTTAGTTACTTTCCACTTCTGCTTTGCAATAATGTGAAATGTACCAATAAAACCAGAATATTATACAGCTGACATTTATTAATTTATGTATTTATTGAGGTGAGTGAGGATAAATATAATCTCCATAATATCAGCAACACAGAATAAACAGGATTTTTAATGAAATATTTTGTATCTTCTTACTGATTGGTAGGTGATGTCACCTCAGATCTGATTGGTTTGTTTATTTACTTATATTGATTGATTTGTATTTATTTAATTTAACTTACTCATATTTATTTCTTTTTATTTATTTACTTTGATTTTTATTCATTATTTGACATTATTTTATGTATTATTTGTACTTATTTATTTATGTTATTATTTTATTTTTTTGTATTTATTGTAACTATTCATATTGATTTTTATTTGTATTTATTCATATTGATTTTTATATTGATTTAATTGTTAATATTTCCTGTGTTCGGGTCAGGCTGTGATTGTTGTTAATGAACTCTTTGTTAATAAAGTTTTGGCAGGGGGCGGGGCTTCGCAGCGGTCAGCTGACATATGAAGGAGGCGTCATGTGACCCGCTCGCTCACAACAAAGATGGCGGCCTCGGAGCAGAAGAAGCAGAAGCGGAGCGTGTTTCTCTTTTCTCTCTTTTCTCTCTTTTCTCTCTTCAGCTCCTTCAGCGGACAAACTGCGAGCAGACACGTGAGTCTTTCATATCTGTTCATATTATATTTATATTTATATTTAATACAGAGACAGAAACAGCTGACAGACCGGAAGTGAAACTGAAGCTTCAAGTCACATCAAACTTTCTATCAGATTATAAACATGTTTCTCTTTAATGTCCAAGCTGTTATCTGTTAGTTCTTCTTCTAATATCTTATATATACATGTATGTAGGTGCCTGTATTTATATATATATATATATATATATATATATATATATATATATATATATATATATATATATTCAAGATTCGAGATTCCTTTATTTGTCATTCTTATGCTCCACATAAAAACGAAATTATGTTTCACACATCCACCACTCAGTAATTCAGTGCAAAACAATTGGGAAAAATAAAATAAATTGTTAAGTAATTAGCTAATAAATAAGAGCACTAATAAATAAGCTAAAAGTATGCTAAAATAGGATAGAATAAATAGTTATAATTTAAAATGTAAAAAATATTTAAATGAACAGTCTCTTAAGTGCAGTTCACATTCTCTGTCAGCTGCTCCGCCTCTTCTCTGTAGGCCGACTCATCGCTGTCGGTGATGAGGCCGACAACTGTGGTGTCGTCGGCGAACTTTATGATGTGGTTGGCGTTGAAACTAGCAGAACAGTCATGCGTCAGCAGTGTAAACAGTGAAGGGCTCAGTACACACCCTTGTGGTGATCCTGTGCTCACTGTGGTCGTCTTAGATGTTACGCTACCTACTCTGACTGTCTGCCGTCTCTCTGTCAAAAAGTCCAAGATCCATCTGCACATGCCAGGATCCACATCCAGCAACAACAACTGTTCAATGAGCTGTTGAGGCAAGATTGTGTTAAATGCCGAGCTGAAATCAAGTAACAGGATCCTGGCATAAGTGTTCTTGTTTTCCAGGTTGCGTCAGAGTGAGGTGGAGCAGAGTGGAGACGGCATCCTCCGTAGACCGGTTCGCTCTGTATGCAAACTGCAACGGGTCCAAACTGGTTGGGAGGCATGACTTGATGTGATTCATGACAAGCCGCTCCAAGCATTTCATGACTATAGGGGTCAAGGCTTCAGGTAGTCATTCATGGAAGCCGGGTTTGGCGTCTTGGGCAGAGGTATTATGGTGGCGCTTTTGAGACAGATGGGCACTCTGGCTTGGCTGAGGGAGATGTTGAATATGTCCGTGAAGACGTCCTTCAGCTGTTCTGCACATTCCCTCAGCACACAACCTGGGATGTGATCTGGACCAGCAGCCTTTCGAGGGTTGATGTTGGAGAAGACCCTCTTCACGCTGTCTGCGGTCAGCTGGAGTGCCTGGTTGGTGGGAGGCAGTGCTTTGTGCTGCTCTGTTGTCCGTAATCTCAAACCGAGAGAAAAGGTGTTGAGGTGATCTGGTAGGGAGGGGTCATTGTCCGTTGCCCGTACAGTAGGCTTGTAGCCTGTAGCTGTCTGGAATCCCTGCCATAAGAGCCTCGTGTCCTTGGTGTTTGTGAAATTGCTGGACAGCTTTTCCCCATATGCCCTTTTAGCCTCTCTGATTCCTCCTTTTAGGTTGTGCCTTGCCATGTTGTACGCTTCAGTGTCTCCAGATCTGAACGCAGCCTCAGCCTCAGCAAGGAGCGAACCTCCCCAGTTAGCCAAGACTCATCAGTGGGTCGCAGCTTCACATCATCAATGCATTTGTTAATAAATTGCCAACGCAGTCTCTGTATATTCCTCTAGGTCTATACAGTCCCCAGATGTTGCTGCCTCCTTTAAGATGCTCCTTTGTGTTCACTCAAAGCAGCGCTGTAGAGATGGAAACGCCTCCTGTGGCCGCTCTCTCACTCTGCTGTATGCAGGCTGCAGCAGGATAGTCAGGTGGTCAGAGCTGCCGATGTGAGGTAAAGGGGCTGCAGTGCATGCATTCCTGATATTTGTGTAAAAATGATGCAGTGTATTTTCCCCTCTTGTTGCACATGTAACATGCTGGTAGAAATGAGGTAGGACAGACTTAAGTTTAGCCTTGTTAAAGTCCCCAGCAGCGATATGAAGTGCATCAGGATGGGCCGTCTGTAGCTGACTTAGAGTGTTGTAAAGTTCTCCCATCGCCTGCTTCACATCTGCATTTGGGGGAACATACACTGCAGTGATGAAAACTGCTGTCAGTTCGCGTGGTAAATAAAAAGGTCTGCATTTCACAGTCATCAACTCGACATCAGGAGAACAGGATTTGGAAATCATCCTAGCATCACAGCACCACGAATGGTTTGTGTAGATAGCCACGCCTCCTCCTCGGAGCTTAGTTTTAGCCCCGCTAGCTCAATTCCAGAGTCTGGTATCTATGTATAAAATATATATATATATATATATATATATATATATATATATATATATATATATATATATACTTGCTCTGGACTCCAGGTCTTCACACCTGGCCGACAGTTTGTCTTCTCTATGGAGAAGGTAGCAGATGACCCTCTCGTAGTAATGTTTTGTCCTCCGTGTCGCTCTCTCTCTGTTCGACCTCGGCTACTTGTTGTTCCGATGTTGCCGTACGTTCACATCTCTGAGGACTGAACCTTAGAGAAGTGTCTTCGTGTCTTCAGAAGCCTCCGTATGTTCCTCTCTTAGGTTGCAGAGTTCTGTGAGTTCAGACAGCATGTTGTCTTCAGCGTCCTCCTCACGGGTTTGTGAAGCCGTTTGGTCCACTTTATCTTCTGTTTTAGCCGCTCTGCCTTTCTGCGACATTTCAGCTTTAAACAGTATTAAATATTTAGACTTAAACTAATGATTTGGCTGGTTTTTGAGGGTTTTCTCCCTGCAGCAGGAGAATCAGGCTGCTGCTCCAATCAATCAATCAATCAATCAATCAATCAATCAATCAATCAATCAATCAATCAATCAATCAATCAATCACTCAGTATCAGTCTGTGTTCACAGAGGATTGATGGAGATCTTTGTTTCTTCTTCTCTCCTCCAGTTGTCGGTAGAGTTGAACCCCGGCTCGCCCTCGCCGCCTCCTGGTGGCGACCTGCTGCACGTGAGATCCGTGGGAGACAACGACACGCTGCACTTCCTGTTCTGCAGCCAGGGGGCGCCGACGCTGCTGCTCGTGCACACCGACACTTCTTCTTCTACTGTCAAGGTCTGTTTTCATCTTCCTCACGTTTCATGTTTAGATTTGTTAATGTTTATAATCATGTTCAATACAACAGACTTTTTAATGAATTTTTTTAAACACCCTATACTATGACTTTTTTCGACAGTTAACTGTGAAAAAAAGTCATAGTATAGTATGTTTAAGAAGATTCATTAAAAAGTCATTGTATAGTTTGTTGAAAAAGTTTATTAAAAAAAGTCATAGTATAGAATGTCGAAATATTTCTTGAAAAAAAAATCATAGTATAGTATGTCGAAAATTTTCATCAAAAAAAGTCATAGTATAGTATGTCGAAAATTTGTGAAAAAAAGTCATAGTATAGTATGTCGATAAATTTCATCAAAAAAAGTCATAGTATAGTATGTCGAAAATTTATAAAAAAAGTCATCGTATAGTATGGGTTTTGGGTTTTTTTGGGGGTTTTTTTGGAAAAAAAGGGGGGTTTTTTTTTCTTCCCCCTTTGAAAAAAAAAAAAAAAAAAAAAAAAAAGGGGGGGGGGGCCCCCCCAGGGGAAAGGAACCCCCCCCCGGGGGCCCCGGGGGGGCCCCCTGCCCTTTTCCCCCTTTTTTCAAAATCAATAAATTTTTTTTTTTAAAAAAATCAAAATAAAAAATTTTAAAAAAACAATTCCAATTTCAAAAAATAAAAAAAAAAAAAAAAAAAAAAAAAAAAAAAAAAAAAAAAAAAAAAAAAAAAAAAAAAAAAAAAAAAAAAAAAAAAAAAAAAAAAAAAAAAAAAAAAAAAAAAAAAAAAAAAAAAAAAAAAAAAAAAAAAAAAAAAAAAAAAAAAAAAAAAAAAAAAAAAAAAAAAAAAAAAAAAAAAAAAAAAAAAAAAAAAAAAAAAAAAAAAAAAAAAAAAAAAAAAAAAAAAAAAAAAAAAAAAAAAAAAAAAAAAAAAAAAAAAAAAAAAAAAAAAAAAAAAAAAAAAAAAAAAAAAAAAAAAAAAAAAAAAAAAAAAAAAAAAAAAAAAAAAAAAAAAAAAAAAAAAAAAAAAAAAAAAAAAAAAAAAAAAAAAAAAAAAAAAAAAAAAAAAAAAAAAAAAAAAAAAAAAAAAAAAAAAAAAAAAAAAAAAAAAAAAAAAAAAAAAAAAAAAAAAAAAAAAAAAAAAAAAAAAAAAAAAAAAAAAAAAAAAAAAAAAAAAAAAAAAAAAAAAAAAAAAAAAAAAAAAAAAAAAAAAAAAAAAAAAAAAAAAAAAAAAAAAAAAAAAAAAAAAAAAAAAAAAAAAAAAAAAAAAAAAAAAAAAAAAAAAAAAAAAAAAAAAAAAAAAAAAAAAAAAAAAAAAAAAAAAAAAAAAAAAAAAAAAAAAAAAAAAAAAAAAAAAAAAAAAAAAAAAAAAAAAAAAAAAAAAAAAAAAAAAAAAAAAATTTTTTTTTTTTTTTTTTTTTTTTTTTTTTTTTTTTTTTTTTTTTTTTTTTTTTTTTTTTTTTTTTTTTTTTTTTTTTTTTTTTTTTTTTTTTTTTTTTTTTTTTTTTTTTTTTTTTTTTTTTTTTTTTTTTTTTTTTTTTTTTTTTTTTTTTTTTTTTTTTTTTTTTTTTTTTTTTTTTTTTTTTTTTTTTTTTTTTTTTTTTTTTTTTTTTTTTTTTTTTTTTTTTTTTTTTTTTTTTTTTTTTTTTTTTTTTTTTTTTTTTTTTTTTTTTTTTTTTTTTTTTTTTTTTTTTTTTTTTTTTTTTTTTTTTTTTTTTTTTTTTTTTTTTTTTTTTTTTTTTTTTTTTTTTTTTTTTTTTTTTTTTTTTTTTTTTTTTTTTTTTTTTTTTTTTTTTTTTTTTTTTTTTTTTTTTTTTTTTTTTTTTTTTTTTTTTTTTTTTTTTTTTTTTTTTTTTTTTTTTTTTTTTTTTTTTTTTTTTTTTTTTTTTTTTTTTTTTTTTTTTTTTTTTTTTTTTTTTTTTTTTTTTTTTTTTTTTTTTTTTTTTTTTTTTTTTTTTTTTTTTTTTTTTTTTTTTTTTTTTTTTTTTTTTTTTTTTTTTTTTTTTTTTTTTTTTTTTTTTTTTTTTTTTTTTTTTTTTTTTTTTTTTTTTTTTTTTTTTTTTTTTTTTTTTTTTTTTTTTTTTTTTTTTTTTTTTTTTTTTTTTTTTTTTTTTTTTTTTTTTTTTTTTTTTTTTTTTTTTTTTTTTTTTTTTTTTTTTTTTTTTTTTTTTTTTTTTTTTTTTTTTTTTTTTTTTTTTTTTTTTTTTTTTTTTTTTTTTTTTTTTTTTTTTTTTTTTTTTTTTTTTTTTTTTTTTTTTTTTTTTTTTTTTTTTTTTTTTTTTTTTTTTTTTTTTTTTTTTTTTTTTTTTTTTTTTTTTTTTTTTTTTTTTTTTTTTTTTTTTTTTTTTTTTTTTTTTTTTTTTTTTTTTTTTTTTTTCAATTTTTAAAAAAAATAAATTTTTTAAAAAAACCTAAAGTATCAGTCTTTTGGAAAAAATCAAGAAGATTGTTTTTAAAAAATCTTTGTTTCTTTTTTAAAAAAAAAAGTCTAGATAGTGTCGTTTTCCGTCATGTTGCAGTGAATTTTGGAAAAAAAAGTCATTTTTAGCAGCGCATTTTTGGCAAAAAAATCTTTACTGTCAATTTTTCAAAAAAAGTCATGTTAGATTGAATTTTTAAAAAATCATGTTAATTCAAAATTTTTTAAAAAAAACATATATAGTTTCGAAATTTTTTAAAAAAAAGTATATATATTTGTAAAATTTTTTAAAAAAAGTCATGTATAGTGTAAAAATTTTTAAAAAAAGTCATAGTATGATGTCGAAATTTTTTTAAAAAAAATCATAGTATAGTATGTCGAAATTTTTTAAAAAAAGTCATAGTATAGTATGTCAAAAATTTTTTTAAAAAAAAAGTCATAGTATAGATGTCGAATTTTTAAAAAAAAGTCATGTATAGATTTTTTTCCAAAAAAAGTCATGTATAGTATGTCAAAAATTTTTGGAAAAAAAGTCATAGTATGATGTCGAAATTTTTTCCAAAAAAAAAAGTCATAGTATAGTATGCAAAAATTTTTTTAAAAAAAAGTCATATATAGATGCGAAATTTTTAAAAAAAAGTCTATATAGTGTCAATTTTTTTGGAAAAAAAAAGTCATATATAGTGTCAAATTTGGCAAAAAAAGTCATAGTATAGCATGTCGAATTTTTGGAAAAAAGTCATATATGTATGTCAACATTTTTGGAAAAAAAGTCAAGTATAGCATGTCAAATTTTGAAAAAAAAGTCATAGTATAGATGTCGAAATTTTTGGGAAAAAAAAGTCATAGTATGTATGTCAAATTTTGAAAAAAAAGTCATATATATTTGTCGAAAATTTTTTAAAAAAGTCATAGTATAGTATGTCAAAATTTTTGGGAAAAAAAGTCATATATAGATTTTGAATTTTTTTTAAAAAAGTCATAGTATAGATGTCGAACATTTTGCAAAAAAAGTCATAGTATAGCATGTCGAATTTTTTGCGAAAAAAAGTCATAGTATAGTATGTCGACATTTTTGGCAAAAAAGTCATAGTATAGCATGTCAAATTTTTTTTAAAAAAGTCATAGTATAGTATGTCGAAATTTTTCAAAAAAGTCATAGTATAGATGTCGAAATTTTTCAAAAAAGTCATAGTATAGTATTCGAAATTTTAAAAAAAGTCATAGTATAGTATGTCGAAATTTTGGAAAAAAAGTCATAGTATAGTATGTCGAAATTTTTGGAAAAAAAGTCATGTATAGTATGTCAAAATTTTTTTGGAAAAAAAGTCATAGTATAGATGTCGAATTTTTGGAAAAAAAGTCATAGTATAGTATGTCGAATTTTTAAAAAAAAGTCATAGTATAGTATGTCGAAATTTTTGGAAAAAAAGTCATAGTATAGTATGTCGAAATTTTTTAAAAAAAAGTCATAGTATAGTATGTCGAAAAATTTCATGAAAAAAAGGCATAGTGTAGTACGTCGAAATTTTTTGGAAAAAAGTCATAGTATAGTTTGTCGAAAAATTTTATGAAAAAAAGGCATAGTATTGTATGTCGAAATTTTTTCAAAAAAAGTCATAGTATAGCATGTCGAAATTTTTTTAAAAAAAAGTCATAGTATAGATGTCGAAATTTTTTCAAAAAAAGTCATAGTATAGCAGGGCGAAATTTTTTCAAAAAAAGTCATAGTATAGTATGTCGAAATTTTTGAAAAAAGTCATAGTATAGTATGTCGAAATTTTTGCAAAAAAAGTCATAGTATAGCATGTCGAAATTTTCAAAAAAAATCATAGTATAGCATGTCGAATTTTGCAAAAAAAAGTCAAGTATAGTATGTCGAAATTTTTAAAAAAAGTCAAGTATAGTATGTCAAATTTTTTGCAAAAAAGTCATAGTATAGTATGTCGAAATTTTTTCAAAAAAAGTCATAGTATAGTATGTCGAATTTTGCAAAAAAAAGTCATAGTATAGTATGTCGAAATTTTGGCAAAAAAAAGTCAATAGATGTCGAAATTTTTGGCAAAAAAAAGTCATAGTATAGTATGTCAAATTTTTGCAAAAAAAAGTCATAGTATAGATGTCGAAATTTTTGAAAAAAACAGTCATAGTATAGATGTCGAAATTTTTCAAAAAAATCATAGTATAGTTTCGAAATTTTTAAAAAAAGTCATAGTATAGTATGTCGAAATTTTGCAAAAAAAAGTCATAGTATATTCGAAATTTTTGAAAAAAAAGTCATAGTATAGCATGTCGAAATTTTTGAAAAAAAAGTATAGTATAATGTCGAAATTTTGCAAAAAAAGTCATAGTATAGTATGTCGAAATTTTTTCAAAAAATCATAGTATAGATGTCGAATTTTTGAAAAAAGTCATAGTATAGATGTCGAATTTTTGAAAAAAAGTCATAGTATAGCATGTCGACATTTTTGGCAAAAAAAATTCATAGTATAGCATGTCGAATTTTGGAAAAAATCATAGTATAGATGTCGAAATATTTTTGAAAAAAATCATATATAGTATGTCGAAATTTTTTAAAAAAAGTCATGTATAGTATGTCGAAATTTTTAAAAAAAGTCATAGTATAGTATGTCGAAATTTTTGGAAAAAAGTCATAGTATAGTATGTCGAAATTTTTCAAAAAAAAGTCATAGTATAGTATGTCAAATTTTTTGAAAAAAAAGTCATAGTATAGTATGCGAAATTTTGAAAGAAATATAGTATTAAGATGTCGAAATTTTTAAAAAAAAGTCTAGTATAGTATGTCGAAATTTTTCAAAAAAAAGTCATAGTATAGTATGTCGAAATTTTTGAAAAAAAATATAGTATAGTGTCGAACATTTTTGGAAAAAAAGTCATAGTATAGTATGTCGAAATTTTTGGCAAAAAAAAGTCATAGTATAGTATGTCGAAATTTTGCAAAAAAAAGTCATAGTATAGCATGTCGACATTTTTTGCAAAAAAAAGTCATAGTATAGCATGTCGAAATTTTTGAAAAAAAAGTCATAGTATAGCATGTCGAAATTTTTGGAAAAAAAAGTCATAGTATAGATGTCGAAATTTTTAAAAAAAGTCATAGTATAGTATGTCGAAATTTTTGAGAAAAAAGTCATAGTATAGTATGTCGAAATTTTTGCAAAAAAAAGTCATAGTATAGTATGTCGAAATTTTTTAAAAAAAAGTCATAGTATAGTATGTCGAAATTTTTGCGAAAAAAAGTCATAGTATAGTATGTCGAATTTTTTGCGAAAAAAAGTCATAGTATAGTATGTCGAAATTTTTTGAAAAAAGTCATAGTATAGTATGTTGAAATTTTTCAAAAAAAAGTCATAGTATAGTATGTCGAAATTTTTTCAAAAAAAGTCATAGTATAGCATGTCGAAATTTTTGCAAAAAAAGTCATAGTATAGTATGTCGAAATTTTTGAGAAAAAAAGTCATAGTATAGCATGTCGAAATTTTTTGCGAAAAAAAGTCATAGTATAGCATGTCGAAATTTTTGGCAAAAAAAAGTCATAGTATAGTATGTCGAATTTTTTGGAAAAAAAATAGTATAGTATGTCGACATTTTTGCAAAAAAAGTCATAGTATAGTATGTCGACATTTTTAAAAAAATCATAGTATAGTATGTCGAAATTTTTTGAAAAAAAAGTCATAGTATAGTATGTCGAAATTTTTGGAAAAAAAGTCATAGTATAGTATGTCGAAATTTTTGCAAAAAAAGTCATAGTATAGTATGTCGAATTTTTTCAAAAAAAGTCATAGTATAGCATGTCGAAATTTTTTGCAAAAAAAGTCATAGTATAGATGTCAAATTTTTGAAAAAAAAGTCATAGTATAGTATGTCGAAATTTTTTCAAAAAAAAGTCATAGTATAGTATGTCGAATTTTTTGCAAAAAAAGTCATAGTATAGTATGTCGAAATTTTTGAAAAAAAAGTCATAGTATAGTATGTCGAAATTTTGGAAAAAAGTCATAGTATAGATGTCGAAATTTTTGGAAAAAAAAGTCATAGTATAGTATGTCGAAATTTTTTCAAAAAAAAGTTAGTATAGTATGTCGAAATTTTTGGAAAAAAAAGTCTAGTATATATGTCAAAATTTTGAAAAAAAAGTCTAGTATAGATGTCGAATTTTTGAAAAAAAAGTCAAAGTATAGATGTCGAAATTTTGAAAAAAAAGTCATAGTATAGTATGTCGAAATTTTTAAAAAAAGTATAGTATAGTATTCAATTTTCGAAAAAAAGTCATAGTATAGATGTCGAAATTTTAAAAAAATATAGTATGTAAATTTTCGAAATTTTAGCAAAAAAAGTCATAGTATAGTATTCGAAATTTTCGAAAAAAAGTCATAGTATAGTTTCGAAATTTTTGAAAAAAAGTCATAGTATAGTGTCGAAATTTTTCAAAAAAAAGTCATAGTATAGCATGTCGAAATTTTTGGCAAAAAAAAGTCATAGTATAGCATGTCGAATTTTTGGCAAAAAAAGTCATAGTATAGCATGTCGACATTTTTTGCGAAAAAAAAGTCATAGTATAGATGTCGAAATTTTTGGCAAAAAAAAGTCATAGTATAGTGTCGACATTTTGGAAAAAAAAGTCATAGTAGCATATTTTTTGGCAAAAAAAAGTCATAGTGTTAATTTTTGGGAAAAAAATATAGTTAAGAAATTTTTAAAAAAAGTATATGTCGAAATTTTTTGCAAAAAAAAGTATATGTAGAAATTTTTCAAAAAAAAAGTCATAGTTTTAATTGAAATATTAGAAATAAAATTGGTAAAAGTATTTGAAAAATCTTTAAAAAGTCATTGTGGTAATTAAATCTTAAAAGTCATTAGCTGCGAAATTTTTGGAAAAAAAGTCTAGTATATTGTCGAAATTTTTGGAAAAAAAAGTCATAGTATAGTATGTCAAATTTTTTGGCTAAAAAAAATAGATAGTTGTCGAATTTTTTGGCAAAAAAAGTCATATATAGCATGTCGAAATTTTTGAAAAAAAATAGTATAGCATTCGAAATTTTTAAAAAAAGTCATAGTTAGTATGTCGAATTTTTCGAAAAAAAGTATAGTATATATGTCGAATTTTTAAAAAAAAGTATAGTATAGATGTAAATTTTTGGCAAAAAAAAGAAGTATAGCATGTAATTTTTGGCAAAAAAAAGTCATAGTATAGCATGTCGAATTTTTGAGAAAAAAAGTCATAGTATAGATGTAATTTTTGGCAAAAAAAATCATAGTATAGCATGTGAATTTTTAAAAAAAAGTCATAGTATAGTATGTCGAAATTTTTGCAAAAAAAGTCATATATATGTCGAAATTTTTTCAAAAAAAGTCAATATATTGTCGAAATTTTTTAAAAAAATTTAAGATATAGATGTCAAATTTTTTGCGAAAAAAAGTCATATTAGATGTCGAAATTTTTGGAAAAAAAAATAGTATAGATGTCGAAATTTTTGCAAAAAAAAAGTCATAGTAAGTGAACATTTTTCAAAAAAAAGTCTAGTATAGTATGTCAAATTTTTTTTGAAAAAAAGTCATAGTATAGTATGTCGACATTTTTGAAAAAAATATAGTATAGATGTAAATTTTTAAAAAAAAGTAAAAATTGAAATTTTTGCAAAAAAAAGTCAAGTATAGTATGTCGAAATTTTTGCAAAAAAAAGTCATAGTATAGTATGTAATTTTTGGCAAAAAAAAATATATGTCGAAATTTTAAAAAAAAGTCATAGAAGTATGTCAAATTTTTTGAAAAAAATCATAGTATGTATGTCAAATTTTTGGAAAAAAAGTCATAGTATGTATGTCGAAATTTTTGCAAAAAGAAAGTCATGTATAGTATGTCGAAATTTTTCAAAAAAAGTCATAGATAGTATGTCGAAATTTTTTGAAAAAAAGTCATAGTATATATGTCGAATTTTTTCAAAAAAATCATAGTAGTATGTCGAAATTTTTTGCAAAAAAAAGTCATAGTATAGTGTCGAATTTTTTGGAAAAAAATCTAGTATATATGTCGAAATTTTTCAAAAAAAAGTCATAGTAATATGTCGAAATTTTTTGCGAAAAAAAGTAAAGTAAAATTTTTGAAAAAAAGTCATAGTATAGCATGTCGACATTTTTAGAAAAAAAGTATATAGTATGTCGAAATTTTTGGAAAAAAAATATTAGTATGTCGAAATTTTTGGAAAAAAAATAGTATAGATGTCAAATTTTTGGGAAAAAAAATATAATTTGAAATTTTTTGAAAAAAAGTCATAGTATAGTATGTAAATTTTTTGAAAAAAATCATAGTATAGTATGTCGAAATTTTTTGAAAAAAAATATAGTATGTATAAATTTTTTGGAAAAAAAGTAGTAAGTATGTAAATTTTTTGCGAAAAAAATAGTAAGTATGTCGAAATTTTAAAAAAATTTTTGTGAAAATTTGAAAAAGTCGAAATTTTTGACAAGAAAGTCTGTAATAGATGTCAAAATTTTTGGGAAAAAAAGTCATAGTATAGTATGTCAAATTTTTGGAAAAAAAGTCATAGTATAGATGTCGAATTTTTAAAAAAAATCATAGTATAGATGTCATTTTTGCAAAAAAATCATAGTATAGCATGTCGAATTTTTTAAAAAAAGTCATAGTATAGTATGTGAAATTTTTGCAAAAAAAGTCATAGTATAGTATGTCGAAATTTTTTAAAAAAAGTCATAGTATAGTAGTCAAATTTTTGCAAAAAAATCATAGTATAGCATTCAAATTTTTTCAAAAAAAAGCATAGTATAGTTGTCGAAATTTTTGCAAAAAAAGTCATAGTATAGTATCGAAATTTTTTGCAAAAAAAGTCAGTAATGTCGAAATTTTTTGGCAAAAAAAAGTCATAGTATAGTAGGGAATTTTTGGCAAAAAAAAGTCATAGTATGTATGTCGAAATTTTTGCAAAAAAAGTCTAGTATAGTATGTCGAATTTTTTGAAAAAAAAGTCATAGTATAGATGTATTTTTGAAAAAAAGTCATAGTATAGTATGTCGAAATTTTTGAAAAAAAATTTAGCTTTAAATTTTTGGCAAAAAAAAGTATAGTAAAATTTAAATTTTTGGCAAAAAAAAGTCATAGAAATATGTAAATTTTTTCCAAAAAAAAAGTCAAGTAATAGTTCGAAATTTTTGAAAAAAAAGTCATAGTATAGCATGTAAATTTTTGGAAAAAAAAGTCATATATAGCTTTCCATTTTTGTGAAAAAAAAGTCATAGTATAGTTTTGGACAATTTTTGGCAAAAAAAAGTATAGTATAGTATGTCGAAATTTTTGGCAAAAAAAAGTCAAGTATAGCATGTCGACATTTTTCGAAAAAAACATATAGTATAGCATGTATTTTGTAAAAAAAATCATAGTATTGTAAATTTTTGGCAAAAAAAAGTCATATATAGCATGTAAAATTTTTTGGGAAAAAAAAAAAGTCATAGTATAGTGTCGAATTTTTGCAAAAAAAAGTCAAGTATAGTTTTGAAATTTTTGAAAAAAAGATAGTATAGATGTCGACATTTAAAAAAAAGTATAGTATAGATGTCGAAATTTTTGGAAAAAAAAGTATATATAGATTCGAAATTTTTGGAAAAAAAAATCATAGTATAGCTGTCGAAATTTTTGCAAAAAAAAGTCATAGTATAGTATGTCGAAATTTTTTGAAAAAAAAGTATAGTATATATTCGAAATTTTTTCAAAAAAAATCTAGTATAGTATGTCGAAATTTTTAGAAAAAAGTCATAGTTATATGTCGAAATTTTTTAGAAAAAAATCATAGTATAGTATGTCGAAATTTTTGGGAAAAAAGTCATAGTTAGAATTTGAAAAAAAGTCATAGTATGTATTCAATTTTTGAAAAAAAGTCATAGTAAAGTCAATTGTCAAAAAAATTATTGAAAAAAAATCATTTGAAAAGCATAGTATAGTATGTCAATTTTGCAAAAAAAAGTCAGATATTGTCGAAATTTTTCAAAAAAAAGTCATGTATATATTCGAAATTTTTGGAAAAAATATATATGTCGAAATTTTTAAAAAAAGTCATAGTATAGTATGTCGAAATTTTTTGCAAAAAAAGAAGTAAGATGTAAATTTTTGGCAAAAAAAACTATAGTATAGTCGAAATTTTGGAAAAAAAGTCATATATAGCATGTCGAAATTTTTTGGCAAAAAAAAGTATAGTATATGTCGAATTTTTGCAAAAAAAGTCATAGTATAGTATGTCGAAATTTTTCAAAAAGTCATAGTATAGATGTCGAAATTTTTTAAAAAAGAAGTATATTGTTAAATTTTTTCAAAAAAAGTATAGTATAGTATGTCAAAATTTTTTCGAAAAAAAGTAAGTATAGTTGTCGAAATTTTTGGCAAAAAAAAGTCTAGTTATTGTCGAAATTTTTAAAAAAAGTCATAGATAGTATGTCGAAATTTTTGCGAAAAAAAATAGTATAGTATGTCAAATTTTTTGAAAAAAAGTCATAGTATAGTTAAATTTTTGGCAAAAAAAAGTCATGTATAGTATGTCGAAATTTTTGGAAAAAAAAGTCATAGTATAGCATGTCAATTTTTGGAAAAAAAGTCTAGTATAGATGTCGAATTTTTGCAAAAAAATCATAGTATAGTATGTCAAACATTTTTGAAAAAAAGTCATAGTATAGTATGTCGAAATTTTTGCAAAAAAAAGTCATAGTATAGTATGTCGACATTTTTGAAAAAAAGTCATAGTATAGCATGTATTTTTTCCAAAAAAAGTATAGTATGTGTGAAATTTTTTGCAAAAAAAGTATAGTATGTATGAAATTTTTTGGCAAAAAAAAAGTATAGTATAGCAATGTTTTTTGGAAAAAAAGTCATAGTATAGTATGTCAAAATTTTTTGGGCAAAAAAAACATAGTATAGCATGTCGAAATTTTTGGAAAAAAAAGTCATAGTATAGTATGTCGAAATTTTTGAAAAAAAAATAGTATAGTATGTGAAATTTTTGGCAAAAAAAAGTCATAGATAGTATGTCGAAATTTTTTAAAAAAAATCATAGTATAGTATGTCAAACATTTTTGGCAAAAAAATATAATAGTATGTCGAAATTTTTTGGAAAAAAAGTATAGTATAGTATGTCGAAATTTTTGAAAAAAAAGTCATAGAAGATGTCGAAATTTTTTGCAAAAAAAGTCATATATAGTATGTCGAAATTTTTGGAAAAAAAAATTAGTATAGTATGAAATTTTTGCAAAAAAAGTCATAGTATTGTCAAATTTTTAAAAAAAATATGTATAGTATGTCGAAATTTTTTGAAAAAAAAATAGTATAGTAATCGAAATTTTTGAAAAAAAAGTCAATTATAGAGAAATTTTTGGAAAAAAAATTGTATAGATGTCAAATTTTTAAAAAAAGTCATAGTATAGTATGTCGAATTTTTTAAAAAAAGTCATAGTATAATGTCAAATTTTTGTAAAAAAAAGTCATAGTATAGTTTTAAATTTTTTGAAAAAAAGTCATAGTATAGCGTAAATTTTTGAAAAAAAAATATTAGTAAATCGAATTTTTTGGGAAAAAATCATAGTATAGTATGAAAAATTTTTGGCAAAAAAAAGTCATAGATAGTATGAAATTTTTTCAAAAAAAGTCATAGATAGTATGTCGAAATTTTTTGGAAAAAAAAATTATAGATGTCGAAATTTTTTCAAAAAAAGTCATAGTATAGTATGAAATTTTTTCAAAAAAAGTCATAGTATAGTATGTCGAAATTTTTAAAAAAAGTAGATAGTATGAAATTTTTTGCAAAAAAAGTCATAGTATAGTATGTCGAAATTTTTTGCAAAAAAAAGTCAAGTATAGATGTCGAAATTTTTTGAAAAAAAGTCATAGTATAGTATGTCGAAATTTTTGGAAAAAAAAGTCATAGTTAGTATGTCGAAATTTTTGCAAAAAAATATATAGTATGTCGAAATTTTGAAAAAAAATATAGTATAGTTTTTCGAAATTTTTGCAAAAAAAGTCATAGTATAGCATGTCGAAATTTTTGTCAAAAAAATTGTATAGATGTCATTTTTGGAAAAAAATAGTATAGTATGTCAAATTTTTGGCAAAAAAAAGTCAAGTATAGTATTCGAAATTTTTTGCAAAAAAAGTCATAGTATAGTATGTCGAAATTTTTTGCAAAAAAAAGTCAAAAGTATTCGAAATTTTTTGCAAAAAAAGTCATATAGTATGTCGAAATTTTTCAAAAAAAAGTCATAGTATAGTATGTCGAAATTTTTTCGAAAAAAAAATAGTATAGTATGTCGAAATTTTTTAAAAAAAGTAAAAGTATGTCAAAATTTTTTTGGGAAAAAAAATCATAGTATAGCATGTCGAAATTTTTTGAAAAAAAAGTTTTAAATGTCGAAATTTTTGCAAAAAAAAGTCATGTAATATGTCGAAATTTTTGAAAAAAAGTATAGTATAGTATGTCGAAATTTTTTGAAAAAAAAGTCATAGTATAGATGTCGACATTTTTTGCAAAAAAAGTCATAGTATATGTCGAAATTTTTGGAAAAAAAAGTCATAGTATAGTATGTCGAAATTTTTTTTAAAAAAAATTAGTATAGTAAAATTTTTTCGAAAAAAAGTCAAGTATTGGAAAATTTTTGGAAAAAAAGTCAAGTATTAGTCGAAATTTTTTGAAAAAAAAGTATAGTATAGTATTCAAAAATTTAGAAAAATTTCATAGATAGCATTATCGATAATTTTTGAAAAAAAATAAATATATATGTCGAAATTTTTGTAAAAAAAATCATGTATAGTATGTCAAATTTTTAAAATAAAATGAAATTTTGGGAAAAAAAGTCATAGTAAGTATCGAAATTTTTTGAAAAAAAAGTCATAGTATAGTATGTCGAAATTTTTGGCAAAAAAAATTATATATAGTTTGAAATTTTTGCAAAAAAATCAATATAGTATGAAATTTTTGAAAAAAAAGTCATAGTATAGATTCGAAATTTTTTCGAAAAAAAAGTCAAGTATAGATGTCAAATTTTTAAAAAAAGTTTTAAAAAATTATTGAAAAAAAATTTTAAGAAGAAATTTTTGGAAAAAAAGTCATAATAATGTCATTTTTGCAAAAAAATTTTTTAAGGACATTTTTGCAAAAAAAAGTCATAGTAAAATGTCGAATTTTTGAAAAAAAGTCATAGTATAGATGGAAATTTTTGGCAAAAAAAGTCATAGATAGTATGTCGAAATTTTTTAAAAAAAGTCATAGTATAGATGTCAAATTTGAAAAAAAAGTCATAGTATAGTAGTCGAAATTTTTTGGAAAAAAAGTCATAGATAATGTCGCAATTTTTTGGAAAAAAAATAGTATAGTATGTCGAAATTTTTTTGGGAAAAAAAAAGTCATAGTATAGTTTTACATTTTTGGAAAAAAAGTCATAGTATAGTAGTAAATTTTTGGCAAAAAAAAGTCATAGTATATATGTCGAAATTTTTAAAAAAAAATAGTATAGTAGTAAATTTTTTAAAAAAAAGTCATAGTATAGTATGTCAATTTTTTGCAAAAAAATAGTAAGTATGTCGAAATTTTTTAAAAAATCATAGATAGTATGTGAAATTTTTGAAAAAAAAGTCAAGTATATATGTCGAAATTTTTTGCAAAAAAAAGTCAAGTATAGTATGGAATTTTTTCAAAAAAAGTATAGTATATATGTCGAAATTTTTTCAAAAAAATAATAGTAAGCATGTCGAAATTTTTTAAAAAAAGTCATAGTATAGTATGTCGAAATTTTTTGGCAAAAAAAGTCAAGTATAGTATGTCGAAATTTTTTGAAAAAAAGATAGTATAGTATGTCGAATTTTTTTAAAAAAAAGTCATATATAGTATGTCGAAATTTTTTGCAAAAAAAAGTATAGTATAGTATGTCAAATTTTTGGCGAAAAAAAGTCTAGTAAGCATGTCGAAATTTTTGGCAAAAAAAAGTCAATATAGCAGTCGACATTTTTGGCAAAAAAAATTATATAGTGTCGAAATTTTTTGGAAAAAAAATCATAATATAGTATGAAATTTTTAAAAATTAAAATTAGGAATTTTTTAAAAAAAAGTCATATAAGTATGTCGAAATTTTTGCAAAAAAAGTCATAGTATAGTATGTCGAATTTTTGGCAAAAAAAAGTCATAGTATAGTTGTCGAAATTTTTGGCAAAAAAAGTCATAGTATAGTGTCGAAATTTTTGGAAAAAAAAGTCATAGTATATTTCGAATTTTTGGAAAAAAAGTCAAATATATGTCGAAATTTTTTCAAAAAAAGATAGTATAGTATGTCGAAATTTTTGAAAAAAAAGTCATAGTATGATGTGAAATTTTTTGGCAAAAAAAAGTCATAGTATAGTATGTCGAAATTTTTGAAAAAAAGTTAGTATAGATGTCGAAATTTT
This sequence comes from Sebastolobus alascanus, assembly GCA_916701645.2. Taxonomy (NCBI): domain Eukaryota; kingdom Metazoa; phylum Chordata; class Actinopteri; order Perciformes; family Sebastidae; genus Sebastolobus; species Sebastolobus alascanus. Next base: position 10,291 of record CAKAOJ020000334.1, on the reverse strand, counting down.
TGAAAAAAATTTTAAAAGATAAATTTTTGAAAGTATAGATAGTATGGTATTGGGGAAATTTTGATAAAAAAAAGTCATATATATTGTCGAAATTTTTTCCAAAAAAAAGTCATAGTATAGTATGTCGAAATTTTTGTCAAAAAAAGTCATAGTATAGATGTCGACAATTTTTGGCAAAAAAAGTCATAGTATAGAGTAATTTTTAAAAAAAGTCATAGTATAGTATGTCGAAATTTTTTGCGAAAAAAAGTCAAATAGTTTTGAAATTTTTTGGAAAAAAAGTCATAGTATAGTATGTCGAAATTTTTGGAAAAAAAAGTATAGTATAGTATGTCAAACATTTTTGGAAAAAAAAGTCATAGTATAGTATGTCGAAATTTTTGCAAAAAAAAGTCATAGTATAGTTTTAAATTTTTGGCGAAAAAAAGTAATAGTAAATGTCGAAATTTTTGGCAAAAAAAAGATAGCAGTCGACATTTTTGCAAAAAAAGTCATAGATAGTTTAAATTTTTGGAAAAAAAAGTCATAGTATAAGTAGGGAAATTTTGGAAAAAAAAGTTATAGTATAGCATCGACATTTTTTGCAAAAAAAGTATAGTATAGCATGTCGAAATTTTGTCAAAAAAAGTCATAGTATAGCATGTCAAAATTTTGGCAAAAAAGTTAGTAAGATAGTTCGAAATTTTTGGAAAAAAAGAAAAAGTATGTAATTTTTTGGCAAAAAAAAGTCATAGTATAGTATGTCGAAATTTTTTGAAAAAAAAGTCATAATAGTATGTCGAAATTTTTGGAAAAAAAAGTATAGTATAGTATGTCGAAATTTTTGAGAAAAAAATCATATATAGATGTCGAAATTTTTGGAAAAAAAAGTCATAGTATAGTATCGAATTTTTTGCAGAAAAAAAGTCATAGTTAGCATGTCGAAATTTTTGGAAAAAAAATTATAGTATAAATTAAATTTTTTAAAAAAAGTCATAGTATAGTAGGGAATTTTTGAAAAAAAAGTCATAGTATAGTATGTCGAATTTTTTGAGAAAAAAAGTAGATGTGAAATTTTTGTAAAAAAAAGTCATAGTAAAATGTCGAATTTTTGGCAAAAAAAAGTCATAGTATAGTATGTCGAAATTTTTGGAAAAAAAAGTCATAATATAGTATGTCGAAAAATTTCATGAAAAAAAGGCATACTATTGTATGTTGAAATTTTTGGAAAAAAAGGCATACTATTCTATGTCGAAATTTTTGGAAAAAAAGTCATAGTATAGTATGTCGTATTTTTTTGCAAAAAAAGTCATAGTATAGTATGTCGAAATTTTTTCAAAAAAAAGTCATAGTATAGTATGTCGAAATTTTTTCGAAAAAAGTCATAGTATAGTATGTCGAAATTTTTGGAAAAAAAAGTTAGTATAGTATGTCGAAATTTTTGCAAAAAAAAGTCTAGTATAGTATGTCGAATTTTTTGGCAAAAAAAAGTCATAGTATAGTATGTCGAATTTTTTGAAAAAAAGTGATAATATAGTCTGTCGAAATTTTTTGAAAAAAGTCATACTATAGTATGTTGAAATTTTTGGAAAAAAAAAAAGTCATCCTATAGTATGTCGAAATTTTTGGAAAAAAAGTCATACTATAGCATGTCGAATTTTGAAAAAAAAGTCATAGTATAGTATGTCGAAATTTTTTAAAAAAAAGTCATAGTATAGTATGTCGAAATTTTTTCAAAAAAAGTCATAGTATAGTATGTCGAATTTTTTAAAAAAAGTCATAGTATAGTATGTCGAAATTTTTGGAAAAAAAAGTCATAGTATAGTATGTCGAAATTTTTGGCAAAAAAAGTCATAGTATAGTATGTCGAAATTTTTGGCAAAAAAAGTCATAGTATAGTATGTCGAAATTTTTGAAAAAAAAGTCATAGTATAGTATGAAAAATTTTTTTGGGAAAAAAAAATAATATAGTTTTGGAAATTTTTAAAAAAAAGTCATAAATTTGTAAATTTTTTTAAAAAAAAGTCATAATATTTGTCGAAATTTTTTAAAAAAAAGTCATAGAAATTATGTCGAATTTTTTGAAAAAAAATAGTATAGGGAAATTTTTGCAAAAAAAATAAAAAATGTCAATTTTTGAAAAAAAGTCATAGTATAGTATGTCAAAATTTTTTTGCGAAAAAAAGTCATATATAGTATGTCGAAATTTTTTGGGAAAAAAATTAGTATAGTATGTCGAATTTTTGGAAAAAAGTCATAGTATAGTATGTCAAAATTTTTTTGGGAAAAAAAATCATAGTATAGTATGTAAATTTTTTGAAAAAAAATAGTATAGTATTGAAATTTTGGAAAAAAAATAGTATAGCATTAAAATTTTTTTTGGGAAAAAAAGTATAGTATAGATGTAAATTTTTGGCAAAAAAAAAAGTAAGTTGTCGAAATTTTTTAAAAAAAATAGTATAGTGTAAATTTTTGGAAAAAAAGTCATAGTATAGTATGTAAATTTTTGGAAAAAAAGTCATAGTAAAATTGGAAATTTTTGGAAAAAAATCAAAATTGAAATTTTTTGGGAAAAAAAATCATAGTATAGTGTCGAATTTTTGGCAAAAAAAATAGTATAGTATGTCAAATTGAAATTTTGGAAAAAAATTTTTGAAAGTCAATTTATGCAAATTTTTGGGAAAAAAATTTTTGAAAAAAATTTTTAAAAAAATTGGAAAGTCAATTTAAAAAAGCATTTTTGAAAAAATTGGAAAAAGAAATGTAAAATTTTTGGCAAAAAAAAATAATATTTCGAAATTTTTGAAAAAAAAATATATAGTATGTCAAAATTTTTTTAAAAAAAATAAGTATAGTATGCGAAATTTTTTGGAAAAAAAAGTCATAGTATAGCATAAATTTTTTGGGAAAAAAAAATTTAGTTATTGAAATTTTTGGCAAAAAAAGTCATAAATTTCAAATTTTTTTGCAAAAAAAGTCAGTATAGTTGTCGAAATTTTTTGAAAAAAAAATGTAGATGTCGAAATTTTTTGAAAAAAAATAAATTTGAAATTTTTTTTTAAAAAAATATAATAGTATGTCGAAATTTTTTGAAAAAAAGTCATAGTATAGATGTCGAAATTTTTGCAAAAAAAATCAAAATTTAAATTTTTGAAAAAAAATAGTATAATGAAATTTTTTGGAAAAAAAAATAGTATAGTTTTAAATTTTTTGAAAAAAAAGTCATAGTATAGATGTCAAAATTTTTTTGGAAAAAAAGTCATAGTATAGATGTCGAATTTTTTGCAAAAAAAGTCATAGTATAGATGTCAAAATTTTTTTCAAAAAAGTCAAGTATAGATGTCAAATTTTTTGGAAAAAAAAATAGTATAGTAGTGAAATTTTTGGAAAAAAAAATTAGTATAGTATGTCAAAATTTTTTGGGAAAAAAATTAGTAAAATTTTAAATTTTTGGAAAAAAGTCATAGTATAGATGTCGAAATTTTTCAAAAAAAAGTATAGTATAGTATTAATTTTTTTAAAAAAAAGTATAGTATATAGTCGAAATTTTTTGCAAAAAAAATTAATATGTCGAAATTTTTGGGAAAAAAAATAGTATATATGTAAATTTTTGCAAAAAAAAATAATAGTATGTCGAAATTTTTTGAAAAAAAAATAGTATAGTATGTAAATTTTTGAAAAAAAAAATAGTATGTTAAATTTTTGGAAAAAAATCATAGTATAGTTTTAAATTTTTGGCAAAAAAAAATAGTTTTAATTTTTAAAAAAAAGTCATAGTATAGATGTCAAATTTTTGGCAAAAAAAATAGTAAATATGTAAATTTTTAAAAAAAAGTTAGTATAGTATGTCGAAATTTTTGGCAAAAAAATCATAGTATAGATGTAAATTTTTAAAAAAAGTATAGTATATTGTCGAAATTTTTAAAAAAAGATAGTAAAGTAAATTTTTTGAAAAAAAGATAGTATAGTATGTCAAATTTTTTTGGAAAAAAAGTCAAGTATAGTATGTCAAAATTTTTTTGGAAAAAAATATAGATAGTATTAAATTAAAAAAGTAAAATTTTTAGAAAAATTTAAAAGATTTTTTTTAAAAAAAAGAATATAGATGTAAATTTTTTGCAAAAAAAGTAATAAAGATGTCAAATTTTTAAAAAAATCATATATATTGTCGAAATTTTTTGGAAAAAAAGTCATAGTATAGCTTTAATTTTTTGAAAAAAAGTCATATTAGAGTCGAAATTTTGGAAAAAAAAAGTTAGTATTGGAAATTTTTGAAAAAAATTAAGTATAATTCGAATTTTTGGAAAAAAAAGTCATATTAAGTATGTGAAATTTTTGCAAAAAAAGCAAGATAGATGTGAAATTTTTGGCAAAAAAAGTATATTTGTGTCGAATTTTTTTGAAAAAAAGTCATTATAGTAGGGAAATTTTTGGAAAAAAAGTCATAGTATGTTTAATTTTTTTAAAAAAAAGTCTAGTAAATGTAAATTTTGAAAAAAAAGTTAGTTGTCGAATTTTTGGAAAAAAAAATAGTATAGAGGGAAATTTTTAAAAAAAATCAATATAGTATTTTTTTTTGGGAAAAAAATTCTAGTATAGCTGAAATTTTTAAAAAAAATCATAGTATAGTATGAAATTTTTTTAAAAAAAATTTAATAGTCAATTTTGAAAAAAAAAAGTCATATAAGTATAAATTTTTAAAAAAAAGTCATAGTATAGATGTAAAATTTTTTTAAAAAAAAAGTATAGTATAGATGTAAATTTTTAAAAAAAATCATAGTATAGTATGTAAATTTTTTAAAAAAAATATTTTATGTCAAATTTTTGGAAAAAAAATAAAAGGGGAAAATTTTTTAAAAAAAAGTTATATAGTTTGAAATTTTTGGAAAAAGTATAGTATAGTATGTAAAAATTTTAAAAAAATCAAAATATAATTGTCGAAATTTTTTTAAAAAAAATATAGTATAGTAAATTTTTTAAAAAAAGTCAAGTATAGATGTCGAAATTTTTGGAAAAAAAGTCATAGTTAAATTTTGGAAATTTTAAAAAAGTCATATTAGTGGAATTTTTAAAAAAATATAGTATAAAATTTTGGAAAAAAAAAGTCAAGTATATATGAAAATTTTTTTAAAAAAAGTATAGTATAGTATGGAAATTTTTTGAAAAAAATATAGATAGATTGAATTTTTTGCAAAAAAAATATATAGTAGGGAATTTTTGAAAAAAAAGATAGATAGTGTCGAAATTTTTTGGAAAAAAAAATAGTATAGATGTCAAAATTTTTTGGGAAAAAAAATATAGTAATGTTCGAAATTTTTTTTAAAAAAATCATAATAGTTGTCGAAATTTTTGGAAAAAAAGTCATAGTATAGTATGTCAAAATTTTTTTCAAAAAAAAGTAAAATAGTATAGTAATTTTTAAAAAAAAGTCATAGTAAGAAAGGATTTTTTGCAAAAAAAGTCATAGTATAGTATGTCAAAATTTTTTGGGAAAAAAAGTCATAATAGTATGTCGAAATTTTTTGCAAAAAAAAATAATAGATGTCGAAATTTTTGCAAAAAAAAGTCATAGTATAGTATGTCAAAATTTTTGGAAAAAAAAGTCATAGTATAGATGTCGACATTTTTTGGAAAAAAAAGTCATAGTATAGATGTCGAAATTTTTGGCAAAAAAAAATAGTATGTAAAATTTTTAAAAAAAAATAGTATAGTATGTCGAAATTTTTGGAAAAAAAGTCATAGTATAGATGAAATTTTTTGCAAAAAAAATAGTATAGTATGTCGAAATTTTTGGAAAAAAAAGTAATTAGATGTAAATTTTTGGCAAAAAAAAAAGTATAGTATGTCAAATTTTTTAAAAAAAAGTATAGTATGTCAAATTTTTGCAAAAAAAAGTAATTAGATGTAATTTTTGAAAAAAAAATCATAGTATAAGTCGAAATTTTTTGAAAAAAAAAAGTATAGATGTCGAAATTTTTGCAAAAAAAATAGAATATGTCGAAATTTTTTGGAAAAAAACATAGTATAGTAAAAATTTTTTGGGAAAAAAAGTCATATATAGTATGTCAAATTTTGGAAAAAAAAAATATAGTATGTCGAATTTTTTGGCCAAAAAAAGTCATATATAGATGTCGAAATTTTTGCAAAAAAAGATAGTAAAATGTCAAAATTTTTTGGGAAAAAAAAGTTATATATATGTCGAATTTTTGGAAAAAAAAAGTATAGTATAGTTTACATTTTTTAAAAAAAATTAAAAATTCGAAATTTTTGGAAAAAAAAAGTCATAGTGTAATTTTTGAAAAAAATTAGTATGATTTTTTTAAAAAAAAAGTATAGTAATTTCGAAATTTTTGAAAAAAAATTGAAAAAGTCAAATTTTTCAAAAAAAAAAAGTATAGTATGTAATTTTTTTTAAAAAAAAGTATGATGTAAATTTTTGGAAAAAATCAAAAAAGTAAAATTTTTTTGGGAAAAAAAAATCTAAAAGTCAATTTTTTTGGAAAAAAAGTCAATATTTGCGAAATTTTTCAAAAAAAGCTGTAAATGCAAAAAAAAAAATTAGATGATTTTTTTTTAAAAAAAAATTTATATATGTCAAATTTTTTTAAAAAAAGTCATAGTAATTTTTTGGGAAAAAAAAGTCATAGTATAGATGTCAAATTTTTTGAAAAAAACATAGTATAGTATGTCAAATTTTTGGAAAAAAAAATATATAGATGTCGAAATTTTTAAAAAAAATCATAGTATAATGTCAAAATTTTTTTAAAAAAAAAGTATAGTATGTGTTTTTTTTTAAAAAAAAAAATCAAATAGTTTTCAATTTTTTGGAAAAAAATTAAAAATTTTTTTTTTTAAAAAAAAAATTAAAAATTTTTTTTTAAAAAAAAGCAAAAGGGGAAAATTTTGAAAAAAAAATTAAAGTTTTTTTTAAAAAAAAAATTGAAAAAATTGTTTTTAAAAAAAAAATTAAAAAAGTTTTAAATTTTTGGAAAAAAAAAAATTTTTAAATTTAAAAAATTTTAAAAAGTTTAAATTTTTTTAAAAAAAGCAAAATTTTAAAATTTTTTTAAAAAAAATAAAACATTAAAAATTTTTAAAAAAAAAAAAAATTTTTAAATTTTTAAAAAAATTAAAAATTTAAAAATTTTTTAAAAAAATTAAAAATTTAAATTTTTTAAAAAAATTTTTAAAAATTTTTTTTTAAAAAAATTAAAAAAATTAAAAATTTTTAAAAAAAATCAAAAAAAAATTTTTAAAAAATTTTAAAAAAATTTTAAAATTTTTAAAAAAAATAAAATTTTAAAATTTTTAAAAAAAATAAAAATTTAAAATTTTTTGGCAAAAAAAAGTCATAGTATAGATGTCGAAATTTTTAAAAAAAAGTCATAGTATAGTGTCGATTTTTTGGAAAAAAAAAGTATAGATGTGAAATTTTTGGAAAAAAAAAGTATAGATGTGAAATTTTTAAAAAAAAATTAATAAGTTTTTTTTTAAAAAACTGTTGAGCAAAAAAAAAGTATAGTATAGATGTCAAATTTTTGGGAAAAAAAGTCATAGTAAGATGTCAAAATTTTTTTAAAAAAAGTCATAGTATTTTGGTTTTTTTTAAAAAAAAAGTATAGTATTTTGGAAAATTTTTAAAAAAAAAAATTAGTATAGTATGTCAAAATTTTTTTAAAAAAAGTCATAGTATAGTTGTCAAAATTTTTTCAAAAAAAATCATAGTAATTTCAAAATTTTTAAAAAAAAAGTCATAGTATAATGTCGAAATTTTCAAAAAAAAGTCATAGTATAGATGTCGAAATTTTTCAAAAAAAGTCTAGTATAGATGTCAAATTTTTTTTAAAAAAAAAAATAGTATGATTGAAATTTTTCAAAAAAAATTGAAAGTCAAATTTTTTTTAAAAAAAAGTATAGTTTTCGAAATTTTTAAAAAAAAAGTATAGTTTTGAATTTTTTAAAAAAAAAAGTATAGTATGAAAATTTTTTTAAAAAAAAAGTATAGATGTAAATTTTTTTAAAAAAAAAAGTATAGATGTGTTTTTAAAAAAAGTCATAGTATAGATGTCGAAATTTTTTGCAAAAAAATCATAGTATAGTATGTCAAAATTTTTTTTAAAAAAAAAGTCATATTTTTAATGTCGTTTTTTTTAAAAAAAGTCATAGTATAAGTCGAAATTTTTGGCAAAAAAAAGTCATAGTATAGATGTCAAAATTTTTTAAAAAAAAAAGTATAGTATAGCATGTCGAATTTTTTAAAAAAAAACATAGTATAGATGTCGAATTTTTAAAAAAAAAGTATAGTATAGCATGTCAAATTTTTTTGGAAAAAAAGTCATAGTATATATGTCAAAATTTTTTGGCAAAAAAAAGTCTAGTATAGATGTCAAAATTTTTTTAAAAAAAGTCATAGTATAGTATGTCAAAATTTTTTTAAAAAAAAGTCATAGTATAGTATGAAAAATTTTTTTTAAAAAAAGTCATAGTATAGTATGTCAAAATTTTTTGGAAAAAAAAATAGTATAGTATGTCAAAATTTTTTTAAAAAAAAAATAGTATAGATGTCGAATTTTTTGGAAAAAAAAGTCATAGTATAGTATGTCGTTTTTTTTGGGAAAAAAAATCATAGTATAGTATGTCAAAATTTTTTTAAAAAAAAAGTATAGATGTAAAAATTTTTAAAAAAAAAAGTATAGATGTGAAATTTTTTGGAAAAAAAAAAGTATAGATTTGTTTTTTTTGGGAAAAAAAATTTAAGTATAGATGTCGACTTTTTTTGGAAAAAAAAAGTATAGATGTGAAATTTTTAAAAAAAAAAGTATAGATGTGTTTTTTTTTTTAAAAAAAAAGTATAGATGTGAATTTTTAAAAAAAAAAGTATAGATGTGAAATTTTTAAAAAAAGTCATAGTATAGTATGTCAAAATTTTTTAAAAAAAAGTCATAGTATAGATGTCAAAATTTTTTTAAAAAAAAAGTATAGATGTGTTTTTTTTAAAAAAAAAGTATAGATGTAAAAATTTTTGGCAAAAAAAAAGTATAGATGTGAAATTTTTAAAAAAAATCATAGTATAGATGTCAAAATTTTTGCAAAAAAAAGTCATAGTATAGATGTCAAAATTTTTTTCAAAAAAAAGTCATAGTATAGATGTCAAAATTTTTTTAAAAAAAATCATAGTAAAAAAAAATTTTTGGAAAAAAAAGTATAGATGTAATTTTTAAAAAAAAATTTAAGATGTGCATTTTTAAAAAAAAAGTATAGTATGTGTTTTTTTAAAAAAAAATTATAGTATGTAAATTTTTAAAAAAATTGAAAAAATTTTTTAAAAAAAAGCATTTTAAATTTTTTGGAAAAAAAAGTATAGTATTTTGAAAATTTTTTGAAAAAAAGTCAATATTAAAATTTTTGAAAAAAAAAATTTGAAAAATTTTTGGAAAAAAAGGAAATTTTTAAAAAAAGTCAATTTTTGAAAAAATTTTCAAAAAAACATTTTAAATTTTGAAAGAAAAAAAAGCATGTAAATTTTCGAAAGCAAAAAAAGTATGTAATTGCAAAAAAGGCAAAAAATTAGATGTTTTTTTTTTTGGAAAAAAAAATAGATTTTGGAAATTTTTAAAAAAAAGTATAGATGTTTAAATTTTTTTTTTAAAAAAAGCATGTAAATTTTGAAAAAAAAAAGTTAGTATGATTGAAATTTTCAAAAAAAGTATTTTAAATTAAATTTTTAAAAAAGTATAGTATTTTGAAATTTTTGGAAAAAAAGTCATAGTATAGCGGAAATTTTTGGGAAAAAAAAAGTATAGTATTTTGGAAATTTTTTTAAAAAAAAAAGCATGTAATTTGAAAAAAAAAAATTAGTATGATTAAAAAAGGAAAAAAAGTCATTTTTAAATTTTGAAAAAAAAAATTAGATTTTGCTTTTGGAAAAAAAAAGTTTTTGGGTTTTTTTTTTAAAAAAAAAAAGTATAGTTTTGGGGAAATTTTTGGAAAAAAAAATAGTATAGATGTCAAAATTTTTTTTAAAAAAAGTCATAGTATAGATGTTTTTTTTTTTGGGAAAAAAGTCATAGTATAGATGTCGAAATTTTTGGAAAAAAAAATAGTTAGTATGTCGACATTTTTAAAAAAAGTATAGTATTTTGGAAATTTTTAAAAAAAAGTATAGATGCATTAAAATTTTTAAAAAAAAATTGAAAGTCGAATTTTTAAAAAAAAGTAAAGTAAAATTGTTTTTTTTTAAAAAAAAAAGTATAGTATGTGAAATTTTTTAAAAAAAAGTATAGATGCTTTTTTTAAAAAAATTGAAAGTCAA